>JAHLJT010003656.1:5252079-5424819 GCA_031308135.1 Acheta domesticus | reverse complement strand
TTTAAAATTCTCTGGTAATCGCGGTGAACAGCCCATTACGTTCTTACGTAATGTTGAAAATTATTTTGCTTTAGCGAGACACATTCCTGAATCTTCTAAACCGAAGGTTATAGCCCAAATGTTGGTTGACCATGCCCAAGAATGGTTCCAAACATTGTTACCAGTTCCGGCTGATTTTCAGGATTTTCGTTCCAAATTTATTAATCGTTTTTGGGATAGAAACACCCAATACAATTTTAAAATGGATTTGGCTAAAGGTAGATGGGACCAGAATGGTAACATGTCTATGCGGGATTATGCAGTGTCTCGCATTGCCCTACTTAAACAATGCGAACCTACTCCCCCTGACGACGAAATTATGTGGCTATTAACTCGTCATTATCCATATGTCATTCAAAACCTCCTTAAAACTAGTTTTGTAAAAGATCTTGAGCAATTTCAGATCTTATTGGGCGATTTCGACCAAACGAATGTGCAATTCGCTTCTTATCAAAATCAGAGTCAAAACTCTTCACGCCCACGTAATGGCAATAATAATAATCAGAATCGAGGATTTCCCCCACGCCATTCGCAAGGTCAAGAGCGTCCTTTTAACCACGGCCCTTCGCCGCACTTTCCCCCCGCCCCCTCCCCCCGGCGCCGACCAGTTTTCCGCCTCCTTTAATGTCGGTCAAGGCCAAACCGCGCCCCGTCTCGCGCCGCCTTCGACAGCCCCAGGTCGTACCAGGGACCTTTGACTACTATATTGCCAGACGGACCCAGAGACCTATGCGCAGTAGACCTTTACGGACCATTACCTAGAGGAAGATGTGGATTCCGCCATATCTTCGTAGTAATAGATGTGTTTACTAAATATGTTAAGTGTTTTCCTATTGTTAAACCTACTGCAAAGTCCTGTTTAAAACACCTAGTGCAAGGTTTCTTCAAAGAATGTGGGACGTATCAGCGTGTCCTCAGTGACAATGGCACGCAGTTCACGAGTGACCTTTGGCAGCAATCGCTAAATGATTTAGGTGTCCAAACAATCTTCTGTTCTATTAGGTCACCGAGATCAAACCCAAGCGAAAGAGTCATGAAAGAATTATCACGTTTGTTTCGGGTTTATGTGTCTCACAAGCATACCGCTTGGCCCGATTTACTACCGAAGATTAATACGTGGCTTAACCACATCCCCCATGAATCTTCCAGATTTACACCTTTCGAGGCTCAATTCAATAAGAAGCCGAAACCATTGTTTCCTATTTTAGCAAAAATGGCCACTCAAATTCCAATTTCCCCTGAGGATCGGTGTCAAATTATTCTCTCAAATTTAAAGAAAGCTGGTGATACGAGAAAACAACACCAGAAGAGTAAAACCCATTTATTTAAGTCGGCGATAAAGTTTTAATCAAAGCTCTCAGAGTATCTAATCAGCCTGAAGGCCTTATTAGTAAAGTTCTTTCCTTATTTGTAGGTCCTTACCAAATTATGAGGCTTGTAGCCCCCAACGCTTGCACTTTACGTAGCACAGATGGTTTCCGAGGTTGGTCCCTCACAATTTTATAACCTTGTTCCTTTCAGAGATTAGACTAGATTAATTGGCTGAAAGAATAAAAGCCCTCATTTATGTCGCTCTGATTAGGTAACCTTATTTTAATTATATTCTTGTGGATCCAGCCCGGTTGCCCTGGCACGTCTTATTATTAATTAATTTCGTGGGTTCGCTACTACTTCAATGCTTTGGTTAAGTGATTGTATAAAGTGAACGTCGTTGTTGATTAAAAAGAGAGAGAAATAATTCAGATATCCCTTAGATATACTCTGTCGAGAGTTGACGAGAGTTATAGCCATTGACTTTAATTAATGAAACGACTCCATTCTGATATTATGAATTTAATGTTTTTGCAACCCAAGTCCTTTGTTTAATTCATTGGTTGTTTTCTCACGTCTACCATTCTATTTTCAATTCTCCATCGTGTTGATATTTTGTTTCCTCCTCTTGTGTTTTAAATAATTTGGCCACTGTTGACTATTATGCTTATCTATTATTTTGCAAATGTCGCATTTATTCCACTTGTTTTTATACCTCTAAAATCGTATTAAAAGAGCGTCAAATATAATAATGATTAACAGGGTTCCCACTTTTGGCTCTTCCCTTTTGCACAATTATTCAATTTGCAGTAGCGTTTAACTAGTTTTAGGTACCCCATTGTTTCATTTTGCCAGTCTTTCTAAGTTTTGTTCCCAATTATCCCTCTATGTTATCTTCTTAATTACTTATTTAGCGCTTAGTTTGCTCTTAGTTTGAGTAGGTGTTGCTAATGGCCCACCACCATTTCTTATTTTTGAAAAATGATAAAGATTATTTTCATTCATTTTCTTATCATTAATGTGTTTGTATTACTTCTTAAAGATTTTGTGTCCTAAATTTATTGGTCATCTAGTTTTTTAGAGATAGCTTTAGTGTTGTTCCTCTTCATTAATTTTATCCTTTTGCTTAATTAACTAGTATTGTCTTATCATGTTAGAGTTGTCATTGAAACCCCTAATTTTCGTTCTGGACATGCCAGGTTTTTGTGTTTTCACAGCTTCATCTGTCGGCACATGCTCCCCAAATTTATTTATCATCTATTTTTGTAAATGTCTTTTTTTTGTTCTTAGATTAAAAAAAACATGTCCCATGCGTTTTTTTAATCTCATTGTACGGGGGGGTAATGCGATGTGTCGGGGACCATCGCAGTCCTCCACCCTTGCGTCACGCCAAATTACCGGACGGCAGGAAAGAACTACGCGCCCTCGAATTATATACGCCCAGCCGCTCAAGTCCCCCATAAACTTTCAACTATCAATTATACCCTTTTTCTGACAATACCGCGATGCGTCGGGTGACCATCGCACCCTCTCACCCCCGCGTCACGCCAAATTACCGGAAGTTGGAAAGGGCCACGCGTCCACCGCGACCCGATTTAGTTCCGCCCAACGGCCCAAGTTCTCCAGAAGCCCCTAACAATAAATCTTACCCTTTGTCCAACAATACTGGATGATCGACAGCCGGAACAACCATTTTAGCGACTTGGCGATCGCACCCGGCTCAATAATCCTCTAAAAGCCTATAAAATCATCACATGCCAAAGCAGAAGGGACACGTGCGCGCTCCTCCGGCCTAACAATGCCGGCCAATGAACAACCAGAAGGCACCGTTGATGAAATAGAAGGTTCGAGAAGTTCAAATCCGACCAATAAAATCACTAGGCAGGAAGCACGTGAGCACTTTGAGATTTTTTCGAAAAAACGAAAGGGACAGACGGGCGAGCGAGGCCAGAGAGAGGACGGGCGACAGACGCTAGAGAGGACGGTCGTGCAGGAGAAGTCGTATGGAGATAGAAACCAACAAGTAAAGTTTTGAGTAGATTAACAGTGGTAGTTAAGAAAGCCACCGAATATTAGTCAGTTAATGAAACCTGCGGTAAAAAGGGAACAGCAGCAGTGGGTAAGGCACACACTGAGCCGACCACTGCGAAACTTGCCCGGTCTTCACGGAATTAATTCCGAATAGCCAAAGTTTGGCTTCGAGCGTCATACGCGGTCCAGGTGTCGTGTGACGGCCTGAGACGCGCGCGAGCATCACGTCGCGACCGCCCGGTCATCCACCGCCGACGTCCCGTGCGCCGGAGTCATCACCCCGGAGGCAATCGGAGGCCAACCTTGCAACGTTCCGGCGTCGCCTCCTGAGGGTCCGACTACACTTCTCCGTCGCTCGGCGAGCAATCCAGTCGCGGTGACATTACCATCTAACATCACAGATTGTAAGTTGTCATCACCATCATTCATTAATCGGCTACTAAAGTGACAATAACCCAGCATCAACCTGAACAGTTTCTCTTCGTTTAATTTGTTGAATAAATTAGTCCCCGCCATTTGGTCGGGTGAACCAATTAATACCATAGCAAAGTGTTATTATTCTAAATCTTAAGAAACCACCAAATGCAACCCTTCGACCCAGGGCGCTCACCCCTGAGACGCTCAACGCCGGCGACATTAAGCAGGTAAGTGGGCATGCGCTTGGCGCCCTTATTAAATAAATTCAGCGCGTGTCCCCTCCTGCGACTTGGGACGACTGTCACACCATAAGTGTGTCGGCGCCTCCATTTTGTGAGCAGTTCCATCACAGTATGTGTGTGTGTATGTGTGTGTGTATGTGTGTGTGTGTGTGTATGTGCCTTCTTTCTTCCGTGTGCTTGGACGAAAGAGATCCGGTGTTCAACGTCACCAATTTAGTTGTATGGGGGTTCACTAATTTAATTAGCTTCTTTTCAAACATTGCATAATGAGCGGTCACTCATGGCGGGGACGAGGCCATAGGTTATTTTATAGTCCCCCTCTTCATCCATAAAACAAGAGACTGGAGTCTCCTCCAAATTGCTCAGACTCTTCGGTTTTGCAGGTATCTCTCCATCATCCCTCCAAGCAATTTATGACTAGAGAGTTCAAACTGCTTAAATATCAACCTCTTTACCAGAAATGTTTCTTCGAAGCGCGAGAAACTTCAAATTTTGTGGCAAAATTGATTTTTATTTTGCTTCTATTGTTGCCAAAGTTACTGGCAAACGTGTCACAAGGCTTCTAGGTTTCGAATCTCGACGGTGGCAGAATAATTTTCAACGCTAGCTAGACGGATCGGTCAAATTTAGCCGCTGTATGGAGGAGAAACTAGCGGCCCGCTGCTCTGATCAGTAGTTTTCCGTGGTTTCTCCGATCAAACCCAGGTGAATGCCAGAGTAGTACCCTAGCAAACGGGTCACGGACCGCGCGCGACCTTTGCTTCCTCTTCCTTGTCCCGTCATCAACCCTTACTTTCACACCCATACTCTCGTGCACTACACTACCACACTTATCGGGAGACCAGTCGAGAACTTAGAACTTTTCCCGGTTATGGCTGCTCCGATAGTTTACAATTGTCTTAGGGCTATTTTATTGGCTATCTTTAGCTATCCCGAATCGAAAAAAATATGTCGGATCAAAGTTGCCAGATTTTGCTTCAAGATCTAAATATGCAATAATACTCAAGTTTCCATTTAAAACGTCGAGGTTATTCAGTTTTCTTCATTTTATGTTCGAATAGGATTTCTACGAAAATGCGTTAACTGTTCCTAATGGAGCTGAGATCGCCCGTTGATTATAACGAAAGTTTAGCGAGCGTAGAAGTTTGGTGAAACGCAACATTTTTCTAAAAGTTCTTTATATCTCGTTAGTGTGTCAACAAGCGTTGGTGAAAGCTCTTTAGTCCTCAACAGGCGTTGGTCTACCTTTGAAATTTGAAATCAGATTAAAATCTTGCTTTTAAGATATCCCAGTTGAACGAAATATCCAGTTGCGAAATCTTAAAGCCGTAAATTATCAGAAACAAAAAGATTTTACTGAAAAACCCGCGAGAGCTACAAAATATAATAAGATTATGCGTCATGTCATGTTCAGATTTCTTTCTTTCAAACAATGTTATCAGAACGCACGTGGACCAAATGTGCTCCGCGAGATAAGCAGTCAAGTATCAATTAACATCAAGATACGATAGTTCGTCGATTTGAATAGAAAGAAGAATCCTCAATGAGGCTGTGTAGGCGTAAATGAGATTCAGAGCGGTTCTGAATGGTTAGGGAGCGGAGGGGCAAGTGACGAGGCCCGGGGACACCTCATCTGCCGCGAGAGATAAGAAGTATTTGCGTTGAGAGCCACTGGAGATAGCCCATCAAACAAGCCAATTAAATTAGGCTTAAGCATCGATCCCAAACTAAACTGGAAACAGCACATTGACTATTAACTAAAACATTCTAAAACAAACTACTACGATTAAAACTAAAAGATCAATAGAAACAGCTATTACCATAGGACACAGCACTCAAAATTTACTTAACAATGGTTAGACTCCTCCTTCTGTACGCATGCCCAATACTTGTATGGCTAAATGCAGCCAAGACCAACATTTATAAAATCCGCGTTATTCAAAATCAATTCATAAGAGCAATTACCGACGCACCATAGCTCATTTCTAATACACAGCTCCATACAGAATTCAGTCTCCAACACATAACCCAGCGCATCACATATCTATCCACTCAATTCCACTCCAACCTAATTTACCCGGATTCTACATAGCCAGAAACTCAATATATTCCACAAGAATTAAAAGTAACTATCCCTTCTACATATTCTTAAAGACATTTTCTGAAATGGATTGTAATTGGAGGTGACCGTTTAGTTTCCTCAACAGCAATGTTAGTTGGAAGTGAATTGTAATTTTAATTTAGTTAATAAGTGAACAAACATATGTAGAGCTAAATGTAAACTGAACTACATAAATATTACCAAAGGGAAAACAATAAACTAAGAAAAACCTGGAGATAAAATTGGTTTTAAGGTGGTTAGAGCGAGAGAGTGATAAATTTAACATGCTCTTTTTGTAGTATTAATCGAAGGATGGGACGTTCTATGTTCGTGTAAAGTTTGAATCGATTTAACCGTCTAGTTTTTGCGTAATAAACCCGTAAAGTAAAGCAAGGAAAACAATTTTTGGTATACATAGGATTCTTTGCTTTAGAGAAAAGCGAAATAAAATAATTCATTATTTTCGCTTTGTTGTATTGAACTAAACATTTTCACATCATTTCTTGATTTAAAAAAAACGTAGGTAGTACTGAATTTCCTTTATATTCATAAATGTTACAAAAATTATATTGAGATATATTACTTTAGGTATTGAAAACACTCCTCAAAGTAAGTGGATAAATATGGAACTACTGGGTAAATATGGAGTTACTTCACATCAAGAGGCTTAACGTATCTCAATTGGCACTTGACCATTTATCTCTTAGAAACTTTCTATTTTGTTTCACATTGATTAAATTGTTTTACATGTGATTTGAGACAAACCTAAATGCAATACAATTCGCTACTAGTTATCTTTTTCTTTTGTTGACACATACGTTATGTATCATCCAGTTGTGTCAGTCTTGGGACTTGTGGGAACATACGTATCTTTTTCGGTTATATTTAAATGTAAGACTATCTTTCAATGAACCTTTCAGATTATTTGGCGTTTTACTATTTTTCCTTTTTTAAACAATCCAACAATTTCTTCTATTTAAGAATTGGATCTTTCACCAACTTAGAAGCCATAGTTCATGTGGACACAATATGCTGTCATTCTACTGCATGGATCATTCCCAATCATTTTTGTTCGCTTTCTGTCCAATGATTAGAATAAGTAATCCTAATTAATGTTATTGATTCGTGTTGCCTAATAAATCATTAACAGCTTTCAATTAAACATTTAAAATTTTATCAACATGAAAATTATCGAGTTATTTCAAGAATAGACCATGTTCTTAGAAGTGGGATTTACCCAATTACTTCCCTCATGGTATGCCTGTAGAACACTATGCAGCGTCGAAAACATCACCTGATGAATTCTTGATAGCTTAATATTTCGTGTCAGAGTAATTCCTTTTCCATTTTATGTCCAGGGAGACGCATTAAATGACGGCATGAGGACAATGTTTATAATGTCTCAGTCTCTGTCTCCAAGCATGCATTAATATTATTCAATTTATATGTACTTTAGTACGATTACACAAGGCAACAAAAAATGTTTTTTATGTCCGAAATTTTAGAGCTGATAATAAGTAATAATATTAAAAATAAAACAAAACTATTTTTATTAATCATGTATGCACGCGAGACCTCTCCTTATCTTGGTTGTTTCATTTCATTATTCTTCACGTCAGAAAGTTTCATTTTAAGAGACAAAATACCTTCTGAGAAATAATTGTCGGGTTTTTCGCATGTTCGATTCTTTTAGCACCCTTTTTTCTTTGGGGTCCGAACTTAACTGAACACCACTTCAGGCCACTTTGCTTTTGTTTGCTGAAAAACTTCAACTCATATTTTGCGTTTGTGGTATTGGTAGAGCCATTAGCACTTTCGCCTGTAATGTTACCCGCTGACCATTCACAAAGCTACATTTCCATATGCGTTCTTTTGTTTCCTGCGTTTAAAATGAAGTACGTATATTTCGCAACGTAAATGGCATGCAATTTCAAGTAAATCGCTGATGGCTTTCCGCACTGCTCGAGACGTCGGCTGCTCTGATCGGTTTTCTCCGATCAGAGCAGTCGGATGCTGGAGTAGTATCCTAAGAAACGGACCGCGATCTTTCCTTCCTTACCCTTGACTCTGCTGCTCCCTTCACGCGCTCACACTTACATTTAAACTTATATTTACTTGTACTTCACTATCACAAATGGCAGGAGACCAGTCGGGAGCTAAAAACTGTTCCGACTGGGGTGACACCCTCCTTGAGAAAACCCCTCAAACTGATGGGTAGGTCTGCGCCAAATCTCAAGTTTCTACGAGGGAGGAAAACTGCTAACTCTGGGATACAACTGCACAACACTGATGGAACTAATGATCGTAGGAGTTGATGTGGCGAAAAACATCTATCAATATGCACTGTACGTTCACACAAATTTAATCGCTAGGAAGCATTTCATCCAAATATTACAAGAATTTTTCCTCTGGTACTTTTTCATCTCTCTTGTTCTGTAAGCGTGACAATTCATTGCATACATGAGTATATTGCGGGATGGAATGTAGGTTATCTCTCTCACAAGGGGCTACATCTCTTGTCGATAGTCGCCGTAATTTGATCTCTCGAACAGTAGTAGTAGTTCGCCGCTGATAGGTCAGATGGCGACACAGGTAGCGGGATAACCGGTTTGCATTCATCACAGCCTGCAGTAACAGCACAGACAGGTGTGTTTTCATCCCTTTTTCCGTTCCGCTAGTCGGAGACATACTCTTAATACGCTCCATCAATTTCCTCGAGAATCGATCGTTGCCAGTGGAAAGAGAAGCGAGGAGTGGTTCGTGGCCGGAAAGAGCGCTGAGGCGGAACCAGCGAGCTAGAATATATTACATAGAGTGGCTGACCGTGTGGTTTCAGCGCTCTTGGTGGACGCTCGACCAACTTGGGGCCGCCACGTTTTTTGCAGTCAAAACATGAGGGATGCGTGATGATGGCGTGTAGAACTGTTGTACTGAGTCGACGTTTTATTTGTATTGGATATTGTTTCTATGTTGTTGTCTTTCCGTTTATCTGCATTTAAATTATATTTGTGGTTGAATAATTAATAATATTCACAATGCCTTCGGTATGATCGTTATTTAATTGTAAAAATAGAAGTCATCAAACCACAAATATATCATTTTTCAAGTTCCTTATTTGTGATCTGCTTGTTTGCTTCGTATTGCAATAAATTTCACTTTTAGGCGTTGTGCTAACTACAATAACATTTCAACAGCTTCCATTCTTATGACTATAACCGATGCAGGAAGCAATGTTTTTTAGTTTTTCAATTCGTTCCGCTTACGTATTGAAATTTCGTTTTTAAATGATTAGTTTTTGGTCATGAAACACAGAGTAAGAGGATGTATATTACCCGCGGCCCGCGCCCACACGGCCTTAACCAGTGCCAAACTGAATACCACAATATTTCCAGAGGTTTTCCCAAGTTTTTCTGGAGGGCGCTGCTTCGTCTGAAAAAAAAAAAAACAACAAAAAACATGGCGCCAATTTTCTGCAAAGATAGAGGCGCTTCAGCCACTCTATGTAGTATAATGTAACTCGTTGGTTCAGCCACTCTATGTAGTATAATGTAACTCGTTGGTTCAGCCACTCTATGTAGTATAATCTAACTCGTTGGTTCAGCCACTCTATGTAGTATATCGTAGCTCGTTGGTTCAGCCACTCTGTGTAGTATATCGTAGCTCGTTGGTTCAGCCACTCTATGCAGTATATTCTAGCTCGTTGGTTCAGCCACTGTATGTAGTATATTCTGACTCGATGGTTCAGCCACTGTATGTAGCATATTCTAGCTCGTTGGTTCAAAATCACACGTTCAGGTATTGCCATGTTTACAAATTCGCGCCTGAATAAGTTTCACTGAAACTTAATTAAGAATACAATATTTTAAGTTCTTAAATGTCAGAATGAATTAAGGAAAGACTTTTGTCAATTACATGGAAATATGAATTAAATGGTTATATTAGGAAACAGTAATAAAAAATTTGAAACATACACGCTTCCTAAATTTAACGAGTTTCCAAATGATTCACACAACGGAAAAGAGAAAGTGAATTATCAACTCTCAAGATTATCAATCAATCAGGTTTAGAATTAATTTCCCAACTTAGATTTTAATCCATAAGAATACCCTTTCCTATAATTCACATGTCCGGGAGGCCGGTCGGGAACTTGAAGCTTGCCTCGGCTGGGGCGGTGCCGCGCTGGTGGGAGACATCTGGATGCGGGGGGGGCACGGTAGATCGGCGCCAGGTCTCACCATCCAGCGGAGGATCACCATAGACATGCCTGAGTGAAACATAACTACACTTACGGGACCAACGATCATAATAGTTAACGCGCCCGGAATCAATAACAGTCAATCACTCATTAAGTCACTAATGTCGGGTTAAAAGGTCTTTGTTAATGTGTGTGGCCAGCTCCCGAGGATTGATTGATTGATTCGTGTTTCCGGGTGCGTCAACTACTTAGGTCATTAGTCCCGTAAGTGTAGTGCGTGTTTTTCTCGGGATGTGGCGATGATTTTTCCCCCGCTGGATGGCGAGATCTGGCGCCGACCTACCGTCGACTAGCGGGGTTTCCCCCTCAACCAGGTTTTTTCCACCAGCGGGGCTGTATGCTCTCGACCGGTCTCCCGGAATGTCTGGTAGTGTAGTGCATGTTAGTGTAAGTGTGTGTGTAAGAGGAGAGGATAGGACAAGGAAGAGGAAGGAAAGATCGCGCGCGGTCCGTGGCCCGTTTGTTAGGGTACTGCTCCGGCATTCGCCTGGTGTTGATCGGAGAAACCACGGAAAACTACCGATCAGAGCAGCCGGTCGCTAGAATTCTCCTCCAGAGAGCGACTGAATTCGACGTAGCTGACGAGGTAGTGTCGAAAACCCTGCCGCCATGAAGAATGGAGTCCTAGGACCTCCCGGTCAGAGGGAGTGCAGTTTCATTAGGTTGATGCCCTGAGCCTTCTCTGCCGGTGCTCCCGAGGAGCGGCCTACTTGGCCTGGGGGCTCGAGGCCAAGTAAGCGCGGCGCAGCTATAGAGGCTGGACGATCGAGGGGGCGTGGCGACCGGGACGCTCCTGGGTGGAGTCGCATTCTTCCGCAGGTGGCGGCGGCGGCGGCGGCGGGAGGACCGGCGGTGGCAAAGAGGGAAGGGGTTGATGGTGATGGTGATAACGTTGACTGTACTCTGAAGGTTTCAGGGAAAATTGAGGGGGGACTTGTCGCGCGCAGGTGAGTGGCGTATGACCGCGCTACCCTCCTGAAGCGCTGGTAAGCTTTCAGCTGGCGCATCCGCCCCGCCCAGATTAACGTGTAGCAGCTTTTCAGTGCAGTGCGTTTGGCGTATCCAGATGCCAGCATGACGGTGCGTCTTTGCGCCCCAGAGGGTTGCGAATATGGCAATTAGGCATCCAATACCCGAGATTTAAAAATGTCTTGGGATTTATAAAGCAGTAAAGTCGGCTGCCTGCACAGACATACACGTACCGTGTTGGTGGTGGTGATGGTGGTGGTGGTGGTGGTGGTGTTTACACGAAACGTATTCGGGTAATGGTGGTGGTTTATGAGACCAAAGTTTCTGGTGAGGTGATGGTTGGTAGCGGTGGATGTTTGGGGGATATCAGCTGTTGTAATGACGAAGTGGTGTAATGTAATATGGGAATTCCGTTCAGTTTTGTGTCTACGTTTCGTCCGAGGTATTGAACTGTGACAGTGTTCATGTATTGTACTGTGCTGATTGTAAAGGAGGAAGGAATGGAGAAGTGAGTTAGCGAGAGTATATTGGCATTGTATTTTGTTGGGTTTAATTTAATTTCACAAACTGTTGACCAGTTGTCTATCCTGTCTAGACGTTGTTGTATTTTTTCACTAATAGTTTTAATGGATTGGCTGGATTTGTAAACTACTATGTCGTCTGCAAATTGTGCTATATGGGTCTGGTTTGTAGTCAGTATATCTGACGAGTAAATGTGAAATAAAATTGGTGAAAGTGGGAAGGGGGGGCTCCTCTCCATCACGGCCACCCCCACTCGCCACCTCATTTCCTTCTTCGCCCCTCGGTCTGCGCTCTGTCCCCCGCCCGCGGCCGCTCTGCGTAGGGCCTTTCAACTCCCACATACCATGGTGGAGACCATTACAGTGGCGCGCTCTCCTGCAGCACCTTCTTACACGAACTAAAAGACGAACTGCTGCCAATGATATGTGCTTGCTGCGTGGATTCGCGAGACGCAAGCAGGCGTGTGATGTTACAATAGTTACTGTCGATATTCGCGGTTTCTTCAGTGGTTTATTACATGTGTATACATTTATTCATAATTGAACATTTAGAAGACAAATTTCGTATTTCTCAGAAATCAGCCAATTTTTATGTGCGGATGTTGGCGAGCCTATCCTGCGGTAGCGCCTCCTATCGTAGCACCCTCGAGCTTCGTCGCCGGTATTGGAGAGTTGCAAGGCCCTGGCCCTGCGCTTTGGGGCTGTAAACGCTGCGCGCGCGGCGGAGGCCTTCTGCGCAATTCGGCTGCGCGCGCGCGGCGGAGGCCTTCTGCGCAATTCGGCTGCGCGCGCGCGCGCGCCCGCCCGCCCGCCCGCCCGCCCGCCCGCCCGCCCGCCCGCCCGCCCGCCGCGCCGAAACTCGCTGCTCCTCACGGCGGCACCCGAAATTGCCCCGCTGGCTAATGGGCTTCCTTTTGAGGGCGCGCTTAACGGTCGCTCGTGCACCCGAGGCGGCGGCGCGGCGGGGCGTTTGGGAAAAGGAAGCGCGCGTCTTTTTAGTGTTCACAGTACGAGCTATTCAGAAACACTGGTTGCCAAGAGAGTTCTGCCTTTGTACAGAGGTTAATATTTAATTCTTTTATTTTCTAACATTTGCAATGTTTATGTGAGGTTGGTGAATAAATAAGGCTTTTCATGTTAATTCAAAAAAATATAAAACACCTCTGCAACGTATGTAATTTCTTTCAAAGTTACCAACACTGAATGACCAATACATTATTAAATGAACTATATTTCACAAAATGTGAACTTTTCCTGCGTTCATTCATTCCTTCCTTCATTCAGGTTAGTCTGGAAATTAATGGTTTCATTGAGACTCACCTTTTGCTGGCAATAAAGAAAATTGTTGCTATTATTATTTTTTGTTCGCGAATTGGCCGTTTCGGACCACATAGACATGCATCTGCACTTAACGGGGCTCAGTATCATTTTATCTCGGTGGCAGGTGCGTGGGATTCATCAGAAGATCAGCGTTAAGCTGGATCCTATTATTATCCCCCAGGGTTGTTAGTCCTCCGGGTGGCCGAGGTCGCTAAAACAGCAGTGCCGTGGCGATCTTGGACTGAAGGATCATGGTTTCGAATCCCGCCCCGGGCATGGTTGTGTGTGTTGCGTGATTGTGTGTGTTGTCTATGTGTAATGTGCTTATGTGTCCTTTGTGTTGGCGTCAGGAAGGACATTCGGCCGTAACACGTGCGCCAAATCTGCATAAAAATGCAGTGGCGGAAAAATTAATAAAAAAAATTGATCTCGCACCCATTAGCGCCGACCCCTTAAGGAAAAAGGCAAAAGAAGAGGAAGAGGGTTGTTAGTTGTTAGAGGCGGATGGAAGATGGAATGATGATGAGCAGGAAGTGACTGGACGACATACACATACAGACATACACAAACACAAACTCACCCATGCCCGAGGCGGAACTCGAACCCGCGATCCTTCCGTCTGAGATCGCCATGATACTACTAACTTAGCGATCTCGGTTATCGGGACCGGCACGTATTATTATTATTATTATTATTATTATTATTATTTATTGCATCGTTATCTACTAGAGCCACGATTCCAAACCTCCGTTGGTTTCCAGGATGCAAAAGCATAAGCGCATAACCTTTCGCTTTCACTGAGTACGCGTCACAACATGTTTGAGTCGTTAGCGAACACATGTGTCTCTCGGCACGTCGGTCACGTTCCCGCGCAGTCGCCAGCTATTTCGGTAATTTATTCCTTAATCTCCGTGAGGAGCCATTGGCGCGTCCAGTGCCGTTGCCCTCTGATTTACGACCTCGCTCCCTCTCGCCGCTGCACCGAGCAGGTCAGCGCGGTGGGGCTAACAGACGACACCGAGGCCAAAATCTCAAAAGCAGAAGTTTGATGATTGCACAACAACAGTTTACTTTCGGTGTTGAATAAACAGAAAGCTGGTGTATAAAAGCAGCCGACAGGCGTCGAAATCGGGAAGCACCGAGAGCGACTGTCGCTTGCACCCAGGGGCAAGCGCAATCCTGCTGTTTCTTCTTAGCGACATCTGTACTTCGATTTAAACATAGCTGCACTTCAAGGTCACGAGCTGGAAGAAGGGGGAACTACTGTCATCCAATCGGGAGCTTCGTTATAACTTAAATCAATGTTGTCAAGGTCGATGCCATGAGCGGGAATTGTCACGGAGAATAGAAAAAATAGTCAATCGATGAAGCTTTAAATTACTGAATGTTACTTTTTATCAAAACTATACAACAATATCATTTATAGAATGATGAATGTGCATATTCAAAATATCCTTACATAGTTGGTTCGTGCCAGAGTTTCCTTGGGCAGGATAGGCGTCAGCTTTAAACATTACTAATATTCTTTCTACCACTGAACGAACTAAACCCAATTCTATGCTATATCTGTGCAGTAGTGTCCTTAAAATTTCATCATTTATCGAGTTCATTAAACAAGGTGCTTAAAGAGTAGAGTAGGCCTACTATTCGGCGAAGATAATTCATGCATTAAAGTATCTATTATTCTCTTGGCAGCACTACTTATTCACTCATAGTAGTCGTAGCTCTGGGTTATCTTCCACGTACATTGAATTTTAAACAGACTTTGCAAATGCATTGGACATTCAAGGAGGGTTTTTTACACAGGTTGACATAAGCATTTTTATGTTTTACGATGGAATTATATGCACATTCTGCGGTTTGTAACCTATGTGAGAAATATTATGTCAGTTTTTTCAATGCAGCTTTTACAACCTGCACTAGTATATAAAAGTTAGTACAACTCAGTATTCAGCATACCGTGTAAAAACTTAAAGTAACGCTCTCAACTCAGCGAATAACTCATTTTATATTTATTCCAACAGAAGCGCGTCGAAGAAAGCCAACACCATGCGGCTCCAGCCAATTGGTGATTGGGAGATCGAGCGTTCAGTCCCGCTAAAGTGACAGGAGTTTATGTACTCGATGGTTTAGCATTGGTGTGTTTGGATGAGTAGCTGGACGGAGCCGAATCCTTTGATCTGATCAGTGGTATTCCTAGTTTCTCTGATCACTTCCAGGCGAATGCCGGAGCAGCACATTGTACAACGAAACAGCGCGCGCAATATTCCCTGATCATCATCATCATCATCATCCCCCATATCCTCCCCTAATGTGGACTAATGTACTCCGTAATAACAACACACTGAACTACTGAGATCCTACTGCGGATCCTCAACTGCGAGAAACTGAGTCTAGAGAATGAGAAAAAGACTGTCTATCTTGGGAGGAGCTACCGGGGCAGGTGCGGCCAGTGCGCTGGGTGCCGGGGTTCAAATCCGAGTCGATCAATTTGGAATCAGTAATGGGCAAAGCGCCTTCTTGTCTGATTTCCTGTTATCTTCTTCCATTACCTCGTGTTCTTCGTTCTTCATATCATCGTAACCACATGTTAAACACATCATTAATACGTTACAGATAAGAACAAATTCTTAGATAATACATTCCTAATGAAGAAGGCAGATCAATGTTTCGAAAGAGAGTAGCGCAATAAAATTAGACAAATAGAGTGAAAAAATCTAGAAGTTTTGAAATTTGGAATGATTGTTGATGATTGGAGGCACATTATACTGAAAATCATGTAGTTGGGGGATGCGCCGAAGTTTGGGAAATCGTTCTTTTAATTGTGGGTTTTCTACATTACTTGCGTTTATATACATAATTATCAGTTATATCGAAAACTATGCTCTATACGAAATTAAAGTAATCAAAATTTCCTAAAAACGTTTCTATAAAGTTTTGTGATAGAACCCTTTTAAAGTCACCGGCTTGAACAATCCCCTATAATAACTAGTGGTGCAAAAATAGCACGTACTTTCTCGCCCGTATTTTCACCCGTATTTTCGCACGTATTTTTTCATTACGGGAAAAGTACTCAACAATACACATTTGCGTATTTTATGCAAAGCCAATTTACGCCTTATTAAATCTTATTTCGTACAGTAGGCTCGGAAGTATCCGAGATCATTGGGTCCGAGGTTATTTCGGGTACGTAAAACTCCGATAAGCCATAATTTATTTGAAGACTGTTTGGCTGAATTTTTCAGAAATAATTTTACGTTAATCTAATGTAGATTTGTGATTACATATTAAATCAATGAAATATTCATTTTATCTTGCTTAAAGATTGTAGTGTATATTGATGGAATTTGTTAAGAGCTGAATTAATTAACTGTCGTATAAAAACTGTGCTTAACTGCGTTTAGCTAGAGATTGTAACGTCGTGATTAATGTTTTAAAAATAAGTGTTTTTCCATACTGAAAACTGCATTCATAAATGATCAAAGTGAACAGTGCATAACGGTTTCTAGCACACGAACTGCGTTTGTGTATAACCTATGTACACTTTGGATAAGCTTCTTCACATTTTGTGACTACATATTGGTGATGATTTTTATAATAATTGATCATTAGTTTTTAAGCGACGCCATGTTGTAAAAACCCTTTGTTTACGGAATAGTACTTTAAAAAATTAGAACCTTTTAGGTTTTAGGTAGGTTTTCGTCTGTTGGTTACAGACACATGACACAGAAGGGGGATAATTTACCCTAAGCAATGTTCTGTAACTAGTAGTTTTAATGTGCAGGTATTTCACAGTATAACGTTTTAGAGGTCGTTCAACGTACACAAAATTCGTCAATTCTGGTCCCCTTTACAACTTCGTAACAAAAATGTTATTCCCCCTCAAGTACATGTACACACAATAAACCATATTTACAATGTACAAGTAGTTCATTGTTCTCAGTAATTCTACAAAGGTGCATAAAGGAAAGAAAATAATAGCCTGCTTTACGTATTTTTCTCATAAAACAGTTTTTTTTAAAGACACTTCTCTTATCAATTCTATAAAAACTGTTCTCAAACGAGACGATTGTTTTTGTAGTGTGTCGTAATTATACTTTTCAAATAACTGCATTCTCCCTTCGCAAAAAGTTTGTTCAAAAGCAATCAGCACTCTTTCCTCTCAACACGGTTTTATTTTTAATTGCTTTATAAGACATAAAGTGGATTTTGGCGAGTAAATCCAAATCCTGAAAACTCATACTTCGTATTACCACTTCTTGAATTATCATTTCAAAATGTCAATCTCCGCTAAGCATCGTCTCACAACCGCATATATCGGGTTGTCGAACATTTTTATGAAAAGTCACTTTGCTTTTTTACTTTTCAAATTTTCCTGGGCTATGATTATCCGTGTAAAATAGAAGCAATGAATACTTCAAATCTTTTGTAGTTGCATTTTTTTACTCCAGCACTCCAACTCTTTTCACACTCTCGTATGCGATTTGTACTAGTGTAATTCCCAGTAAATGGACTATATGGGTTTATTTCGGTTCTTCACATTGGAGACAAATATTCTCTACATAAAGTTTTGTAGGGTGTCAGATAAATATGTAGATCCGAAATTTTATTTGACCATTTATAGAGTGCCTTCTTTGCAACGATCTTAAAACACGGACCTTGTCTGCATTTTGGTGTCATTTCTAACATTTAGAAAGCGTGGTAAGGAGCACGGATTATGTCTTACAGGAGAAATGTCCTCATGAAAATTCTGTAAAACCTTCTGGGTGCAATGTTTGGTGCAATTGATCCGGGCGCTCCTTTTCGTACATATTTGGTTTTCCTAGACGACAGACGCATTTGTCTACCTCCTTAGGGAGTGTGCCTGCTGGACTCGCTACTTGGTAAAGCACGCTAGGCAGGCTCCTTGTGCATGGCAAGTGGGCGTTATCTGGGCAGGTTGGTCTCCCCCGGGGCGGAGCAGGGCGTGGAGAGCGGGGGGCGGGGCGGAAACAGGATGGAACGGGGTGGGGCGAAACGAGGCGGAGCGGGGCGGGGAAAGGGCGGGGCGGGAGGGGCGGAACGTGGCGGGGGAGACGGAACGTGGCGGAGCGGGGCGGACGGGGTGGAGCGGGGCGAACGAGGACGGAGCGTGGCGGAATGGGGCGGAGCAGGGCTGAGCCGGAGCGGGCCGGGGCGGGGCGGGGCGGGGCGGGGCGGGGCGGGGCGGGGCGGAGCGAAGCGAGCGGGGCGGGGGCGAAGAGGGGTGGGGCGGGGCGGCGCGGAGCGAAGCGGACGGGGCGGGGCGGAGCGGGGTGGGGCGGGGCGGCGCGGAGCGAAGCGGGCGGGGCGGGGCGGGGCGGAGCGGGCGGGGCGGAGCGGGGCGGAGCGGGGCGGGGCGGAGCGGGGCGGGGCGGGGCGGAGCGGGGCGGGGGCGGGGCGGGGCGGAGCGGGGCGGGGCGGGGCGGAGCGGGGCGGGGCGGGGCGGGGCGGAGCGGGGCGGGGCGGAGCGGGGCGGGGCGGGCGGAGCAGGGCGGGGCGGAGCGGGCGGGGCGGGACGGGGCGGGGCGGAGCGGGGCGGGGAGGAGGCGGAGCGGGGCGGAGCGGAGAGGAGCGGGGCGGGGCGGAGCGGAGCCGCGGCGCGGGGCGGGGCGGAGCGGCGCGGGGCGGGGCGGAGCGGACGGGGCGGGGCAGGGCGGGGCGGAGCGGAGCCGCGGCGCGGGGCGGGGCGGAGCGGGGTGGGGCGGGGCGGCGCGGAGCGAAGCGGACGGGGCGGGGCGGAGCGGGGCGGAGCGGGACGGGGAGGAGCGGGGCGGGGCGAGGCGGAGCAGGGCGCAGCAGCGGCGGGCGGGGCGCTACCGGACTCGCGCCTGTGATCCGCCGCCCCAGGCGACGGGCGAGGGGCGAGGGCCACCCTGCCGCCCTCAGCGCAGCGTCTCTAGATGGGCGATACTCCGCTGGGCCCACTGAGCGACGGCCCAAAGCGAACAAAAACGCAGCTCGGCGCGCATTCCTCGGTCGGGCGGCGCCCGCTGCGTGTGAACGCCTCACCTCGTCCCGCCTCACCCCCCCCCCGTGGACGCCAGGAGGACGGGAAGGGGCAGGGCGGCAACGGGGGTGACAGGGGGACGGAGGAGGAGGGGTCAATGGGGAGGAGAAGGATGAGGACGGGAGCGATGGGGTTGAAGGCGAAGCAGGAGACGACGGGGAGAAGGGGAAGAGGCGGTCAGGGAGGTCGGAGAAGGGGGAATGGGGGGAGGGAAAGGCGAGATGGAATCGATGGGGTTGACAGGGGTGGGGTGACGGGAGATGGGGCAAAGAGGGCGTCTGGGTTGGGGTGACAGGGGAGCTGTTGGGGGACGGAGGCAAAGGTAAGACGGGTAACGAGGGAGACGGGAGTGGCGGGGATGATATTAGCGATGGGGTGGTCGAATGTACTCGATATCTTTGAAATAGCGGACGGGTGGCAAATGCCAAAACTCAGTACGAAAAGATTTTTGGAAAGTTGGGGAAAACGCATTATATTTTCCAGAACACTTTGTTTACTTTACGGAAAATTTCGCTTCTGTTATTGCTATCAAATACTTACGAATGCATATTTTACTTGAGTTTACTCTTTACTAAACAGATAGAATGTAAATTATTGATGATGATCGTTAAAATGACGTGATATCCTTGAATTTTTAGCTTACCTTTTGCAAAATATACATTAAATACAATTTTTTTCCATACCCTTTCGACTTTTAACGATGTTTACTGATAATGTTTTTTTTTCATTAAAATATCTATTACGTTCAAAACTGTGTTACGAACGTTCCTTACTTAAAGGCGTAGAGTATTGACAATAATAACTCTACAACAGGACGCTGGTACAGCTTGTTCACACACACTCATTAATAGCGTTTTCCATTCGCCGCACTGGTGCGCACCCAGTGCAGACTCAGAGCAGCTTTCGTGTTCCATTCGGCCGCTAGGGTGCACCAGTGCAGAGAAGCCCATGTTCCATTCGCACAATGACACGGAACCAGGGTGCACTCGGGACGCCCTAACCTGCACTGACGAGCTCGACGGTGCAGTCCATTGCACTGGGCCATTTTGAAGTTAGGTACGGAAGTTATGAATGTTGATTTGCATTCGTGGTAAAATTGTAAAGGCAATTGAGGATCTCCTGTCACACAGGGAGACTTTGAATGATGGGAGTATACCATGTTTTACAAGAAATGCTTTAAAATAACTTTGTGACTTACTCGAAGTTCAGAAAATCAGTTTGTATTTTCGTAAAATTCAACCGTGAATTACTGCATGTTAACAAATCCAGTGCTATTCAGTAATCAAACCTATAGCCTTACAAAATCATTAAAATATACAATGTGCCAAGAAGAGTTTCTTGCATGCGCAATCGGAAATGCTCATATTAATATTTTAATAGTTTTCAATAACCAAATAATTCTGCAGAAGCCTTTCCGTTCGAAATATAGTGTACTGTGTTCGAAATCAATCACTGGCAAATCTCGAGAAATGAGCTTTTGACAGATTCGCGTTTGAAGTTTTCGGTAGTTTTTAAATAAAGAATCACACGTTAATACTTTATGAATTAAGGAGTAAACAATCACCAAAAGACTTCGTAAAAGATGTGTTAAAATAATAATAATTGTTATAAAAATTATAGCAACGATCACAATTCCAAAATTCTTATTTTTCGAGTTATGTCAGTGTGTCAGATCAAGAACAGCTGTCTATAATCTCATTGGGTAGCGTACACGCACTGAGACAGCTCCGGAATCCGATTCATTCGTGGCTGCCCCACGGTTGCCCTTCATGCGTGTGGGGCAGCACTGTTGCGGAGCGATGACGTATTTGCCCTGCACTAGGGTGGGTTTCAGTGGAACGAATGGAAAACTCTAAGTTTCATATTGAATACACTAACAAGAAGATCAACCGATACTATCTCACCGGTTTGCCCGTTCCTAATAGTGTTTAAGAGCCAACCAACATAAAAATTATCATTTTTCTAAAGCGACTTGTGAGGAAATGACAAAATTCAGTGTTTCGAAAATTTTACGTCACGTATCTTACCTCAAACGTTGCACGTGGTCAGCAAATCATAACAGGAACTTTGCATTGTAACATTTTATTTAACATTATAATATATATATATATATATATATATATATATATAACATATATAACATTGTATTTTGTAGTGAAATATTTCCGACTCGGAGAGCAAAGAATGCTGGCTTTCTGCATTTCTCCCCCTTCCCCGCTGTCCTCACGCTCCCCCGGCCACTGCCTCTTGCCCATTGGTCGTATGGCCGCTGGCCACTGGGCAAACACGAGACGATAAGCAGCGCAAGCGGCGTCTATCATAAACGGATCTAAGTTATGCCGGGGGTATCTTCATTCGTTGTGGCTGCGCTAATGCGCCGAGATTGCGGTTGAGTATGGTCCGGAATCTGCGGCGGCTTTGATTACTAACCTCCGTGTACTCTACATCACCCTTTCGGTGAGAAGAAACTGAATCTACGGAGCGAGTTATTTCTTTTGTAGGGAAATGTAGACGGTAACGCGATGAAATTACACCGACAAGAAAGTGGAATTCTAGGTGGTGAACAAGCATGTCTAATTTCATTAATTTGGTAACAATACCTCATCGAGATTCTTTAACGGGTAGGCTTACTCACAACTTCCTCAGTAATAGGCATTTCACAATGAGCGTTTACATATGTGGTTGTTGTGGGCAGCTGAAGCTTGGAATACAGATTTTTTAATTAAAATCTCGGGGATGTACATTCTCGACATGAGCTGGACGGACGAGCATTTGGAAGCCGAACTGTTAGTGTACACTTGAAAAGAGTGTTTATTAAGACGGTTCTCAGTAGAAACTGCCTTCAACTGTCTTGACACAATGAGTGGCCATTCACTTGTACAAACAGTGACCTAGCGTGCCAAATTCAAATTGGTAGACAAACGCACCAAAGCTTGAAATTTTTCAAAGTGGTTATCTCCAAACATAATTATCTCCATAGGCGTAACTTAGCCGCTGTCCCCAGAATCTTAAACTTTTTTAACTTGTTACATTGAAGTAAAATATATAAATCCATTGCATGGTTGATGGGTATTGGCCCCAATAATTGAAATTAATGTCAGTTAGCCGACGTTTCTGAGTTTTATTTTTCCATCCTCAGATCTGAGTACATTTACAACACAGTTAGATGTGTACAGTAACTACACAATGTCACACTCAATGCATATTACACTATGTATAAAAACAAGTACCCAATGTATAAAACTAATTTCATGCCAGTGTGCTCGAAACACACAATACTAATCACAAATTTTATTTAAAAGGTAATTTTATAATCTGTACTAAGAGTGCTATGTACTAAGAGCTCATTCCGCAAAACAGTACGAAATTCTAACAATTTGTACATAATTTAAGGATTATTATTATTAGCCTCTACAAACTTATGTAGGGCCTCCTGATTTCTCAGGGAAAATCTGTGCTGTCAGCTACTTGTAGTCTTGTAACATAGCTAGTTCGCTGTTTGGTAATACACTTATGGTTATGTTCAACTTCATTAGTTAACTGACTTAGTTCACTATTCTGACTACGCTTGTTATTGACAATTTTCATTTGTATAGCTGATTGTAATTTATTTTAAGAATTAACGAGTAGCAACTGCTTCTAATTACTAATTGTTCTACTGGGTTTTTACTGCTGGAGTCAACTGGGCCACTCCACGATTGTTTAACCACCCGGGTGTAGCTTGGACATCCGCCGACTTTTGAAGCCTGGTTGCAAGGCGGCAATTCCCGTCACCCTCCTTCGCCGCCGCCGTCTGTCGTCTTCGACCGCCGCCTCAGCCCCTGTGCCATCGGCGAGGCGATCTCCCCGATTTCCCTAATGGTTGCGTTGATTTGGCAGCGCTCCTTCTATCCACGCCCCATCTTCTGTCGTTTACTAGCTGTGCTGGGCGCTGCGCGCATACGAATTTTATTGGCTCTCCGATTAGATTATCCGCACCAATAGCCACCTACCGTCCCGACGCACTTCTTTTAGATCGCGTCCATGAATATTCAGACCCTGACCGTCGTCTCAGCGTGGAAAAGAACGAAGGCCGCAAGGTTCTCCGCTGTTCATCAAGAAAACGTAACTCGAAGGACAATTCAGTGTTAACGAGAGGTATATCTGACTCGCATCTTCTGTGAAAACTGCAATAGCTTGATACACCGAAATAATCGGCAAGTTGAAAATTGAAAGATCTATCTACAGTGAGATTATTTTTTTCGTATTGTTTTTTCAAATGAATCCTTTGACAAATAATATCCATCCTGATCACTTTACTGGATGTGTTTTGATATCGTAGGTATCCCAAGATAGTTCAATGGAAGCCGCCAATCATGAAATTATCTCGTGATAAATGCTGCTCTAGAGTGTGAGAGCTGCTAGATCTGAAGGCAGTGTAATACAAATGATTCCATGGAGACAAATAAGTTCCAGGCAAAACTTATCGAACTTGCAAAGTACTCATTAGGATGACAAAAACGTCAGAGGACAAACCAAAGGGCTCAAGTCAGGTACTATTTACTACTTTTCTCTCCTATTTTGCAAACTATTTTCCCTGACCGCCCAGGGGAATTTCAGAGGAATTTATTTTATGGAAAATACTCAGAAGTTCAATTATTTTTTTAACAAACTGGGAACTAGCATGTAGTACTTCGTAGTCCTTATTTTTGCAGGAATAATGGATCGTATTCAGGGCTTTGAAATAGAGCATCCAGATTTTCCAGTCCTATGTAAAGCTAAGTCTGACAAAATCTGCATGTATAAAAATTAGCTTCCTTTTTTAATAGAAATTTGAATTTGAAAGGAGAAACACTTCCCGTAATGTTTTACCATCGAGATTCCCACAACTTTAAAACGGCGATGGAATGTATAGGAATTTTCTCTTCACTAAAAACCCCCTTTTGATATCCTTCTAGGAGGATGCTTTAAATCTCAAAACAAAATCAGATTAAATGCAAGTATAAGATGCATCATGGAATGCCTCTCCTTCACCAAAACAACAAATATAAGAAAGCTTCGAATCGCGAGTATGGTCATCCATTCGGCTCGCTTATAGTACACACATACGGTAGACTAGCAGCCTAGAAATTGTAGACTAAACAATAATTTGCCACAGAGAACATAATCAAAGAATTTGGACATAAAGTGGGCACAAGTTACACAAAAGGTCCTCTCTACGCCATCTCCGGACTTGGTATTACTCCTCGATATCCCAGTGAGGAGCACCAGATCTTCTTCAGCGTCAGGTTGTTGCTTCATAAGAGTGAATTTACCTGTGAAGGTGAGGGAAGTAGCAGGTCGGGAATATAGCAGGAGGAGAGGGCGTGAAAGTAACTCTTCCCCATGATCTGCACATCTGCTCAGCTGCGTATGAGAAATCTATAAGCTTTCTTTTCTCCTCGCCGATGGTTCTTAGGTACCTGCAGAGATACCGAGTATTTAGGTACCCTGTTAGATTTCCCCGGCAAAAGTGGCTCAGGGCATCAACTGATGTCACTGCAGTGCCTCTGATCGGAAAATCCTTGGTTCGAGTCCCGAGGGTGGCAACATTTTCGACACTAGGCTGTCAGGTAGATCGAATTCAGCTTCTGTCTGGAGGAGAATTCTCGCGGCCGGCTGCACTGATTGGTAGTTTTCCTTGGTTTCTCTGGTCAATACCAGGCGAATGCCTGAGCAGTACTCTAACAAATGGGCAAAGGTCTGCGCGCGATCTTTTTGCTTACATTCACCACACTACCACACATGCCAAGAGAACGATCGGGTGCTTAGAACTTGTTCCGGCTGGGACATGCCCGGCAGTTGGGAGATAGCTGGTTGGAGAAAACCACGTTAGCCGGCGGATTTCACTATACAGCGAGGGAAGACCACAACCACCTCCCGCGATGAAATAACGCACTACACTTACGGGATTAAGTGACTACTTTGACCTTAGCAGGTGACGCGCCCGGAATTTAATCAATCAACTGTTACTCATAAAGTGTTACTCATTGGCAGGGCTTGATATCTGTCGGAAATTGCCTGAACGGCGTTCTAGGACCTTGGGAATGATTATTGAAGTATACTATAAATACATGATTATTTCTATTAAATTCATAAGTGATTTGGGGCACCGGAAACTAAAATCACTTTTCACGGGGAACGGAACATGACCATTCCTGCACCACTAGCATTGGTGCTGGCTCAAACACTGAGGCTCTTCGTATCGCCTTTTTATCCGTGGGGTTAGACTCATAATGTTCAGGCACGTAAATTATTCCATTTTGATCGACGGTACTATATGTGATAATGAGTGTTAATAAAAAGAATGAAACTTGGAGAATTCAACCGATTGATCGTATTATGCACTCCGATTATTAACCTGTAATTTTGCTGATCAAGTTGTATTCATATTTAAGATAAATATCCAAATGAGCAATTAGAAAGTTCACTTTCCTAGCACATTTTTGTTTTCGGCATTTACTTAATGTAGTCTCAATTATTGGACCTGAACCTACTTATCGCAGCGTGTGGTAATTTCAAGGAAAATTTACCCAGGTTTGGAAATGAAGAAATAAATTACATAATAAACTGAGACTGAAGACCTAATAAAGAATGAGGAGAAATAAAGAACGACTAGTGAGAACCCGTGCGATTAAATCGCACGGTTAGTCAAATAACCAAACTGTTTTCTGCTTAAATTCTTTTTTTGTATTCCAGCATTATAAACGACCTAACCTCACTAAGATCACTAACCTCTCATATTTCAAGATTTCTATTCAATGTAGAAAATCACGTTCACGTGCTTACACAACCTACACTAAATTGAAACGAACAAAAATGCTTGAGATTGCATTTCCCGCCACCGTCCGAGTGCAATTTTCTTCCGATAGATCGCGCGGCAATCAGATATTACAGATCCATTGCTTCTTTATACAGATCGGTTTCGTATGTCGCCCAATTTATTGAAAAGACCAAACAGCCCTTTGAGAAATAATATATAAGATACAAAAGAATTCTGTTGTCATGGAAGTGAAGTATGGACTAAAAGGAGTAGGCTAAAGAGTAGATGGATTTGAGATGTGATGCATCTTATTCATTCTCCACATTCCTTTCCTCATAACAATACCTCGTACTGCGAAAATAACTATATTGGAAGAAACACCTTGTCCATTCGGTATCTTGAAGAATCGACATGTATGAAGAGGACATATTCTTCCGCGTATGCGATTGCTACTTTGTGAAGGGTTCTGTGAAGGACATAAACAATAGAGAACGGCCACTTTTGGAATATAGTATCAAGCAAATTATTAAAGGCCTGGATTGTCAATTTTATACTGAAATGAATAATACAGAACCGGCAAATGTGAAAAAAAAAACAAAAACAAAACTTTTGCAACACATTCCGTGAATTAATGATCTAAAAATAAATAATTGTTAAGAGCTTTGGAGTGACAAAAGCATAGAAATGAAGAAATATACTCAACATTAGCGAGATATTCGGACACCGGGGTATGGTAAAAGATGTTTTGGTCTTATCATTAAGTAAATGAGAAAATATAGAGTGATTATTATTTGCTTTATTATATTCTAAACTTAGCTTTTCTTGCGTCATGTTCACCTCCTTAAATCCTTTTCTCTTATCCTGGTGGTACTTCCAAGGAAGAAGAAAGAAGAGAAACAAAAGAACAAGAAAAATCAGTGGTGAAAGTTGTTCAATCTCGAATGAAAGTGAGATTTTCATACCAGGATGTCTGAGTGTCAAATAACCAAGGCGAACCACACTCTATCTCTTATGTCCTGGCTATATAAACAAGCTGAAATATTGACCCGAAATTCTGGTTAAACTGCCGGGTATTAATTTAAATTTAAGTTGTCTCATAAAATTTTATTCGCTTATTGCCAAACATAATTTACGCATGTTAAGTGGTTTTTGAAAGCATGATGGATTTTGTAACATCTTGAAAGCTTGCGAACTAGAGCAATAATTCAGTCACTACTGATTCAAAACTACAGATTGTCCAGACATCCCAGTACCAAAAGACAGCACAGAATTTACCATTTGATGACGAAATAAAATACATAAAATGTTCGTGCGAAACCTTGACCATACCACAGAAAACACCTCTTCCAAAAAATAGTGTACATATTCTTTACCCAGCTCTGACCAGAACTTGGGCGCAACTAGAAACTGTCATTCTCAGCTATGTGATTCACGCTAATTGCCGTTACACCGCGCCATTACGCAGCTTCCTGTCTTATAGCAACTTATCCGCATTTGCTAGGGGAGTCATTCCCAGTGAGCATCTGCTTTTGCTACCTTGCAGATCTTATCTCTCACGAGCGGATTTCTAGGATTTTTCATATTCTTGTCCGCTGCTTCTGGGCATAGCTAAGTGAAATTTCTTGACATTAGGTTAGAATATGTAGAGTATACTATGTAGATTAATATGTTAGTACATATTTGACCGATTTTTCCTGTTGGTGCATATTCGTATAATTATGTGCATATATTTTGCATATTTCGTTAAAATAGAGACTTAACTATGAAATGTTTAATCTTTTCATAGAATCTACGTGTGAGCGTTTATTCGAAAGAGTTTGTCACAGTTTGCGTTTATTTTTTAAATTTTGCTTTATTTTGTTTTCTATAGATGATAAAATACTTGGGCAAATTTAGGATATTCGTTGATAACGTATTTTTTAAAGTAGTCAGGAGATATACAAGACTTACAATATACTTCACTAAGGTACAAGTGTACAAATTACTTGATTGTTTAAATTTAATGTCGCATCAACTACTAGGTTATTAACGACCACTATTGGCTTTAATGTTATAGTATGAGGATGAAACGATTTGGTGATGATAGGGAGTAATAGGACGAACACATAAAACTATGCCCTTGGCGAGACTCGAACACGCGACCCCTCGGTTCGAGATCACTACGGCACTACAGACTTAGCGATCTCGGCCACGGCTACGTTATACATTACTAAGCTACGTTACATTACAAAAATATGTCTTTTCATTCCAAGCACGCTTCTTCTGAATTTTATCAAGAAAGGCTTATACGGGAAATGAAAGTGTTAGTTTCAATTGCATATTAAAGTGCGTATTTCAGAATGTTTAGGCCATAAATGCATATTTTTAAAAGCATATTTCAATATTTTTAGGGCATAAAAATCCTGTCCCGACGTATTCCTAAAGCGACGACTTCAGTGTCCGCGACTGGTGATAGAAACAGCAGAAAAAGAAAATATTCCTTTATTCATTTCCAATCTAACTTTCCCCCACAATTTAATGATCTAATTTCCGAAATTGTGGCAAATAAATTCTCAGAGGAAGAAATTCATTTTCGTAAACATTAATATTCTAGTCAGATATAAAATTAATAAGATCATTTGTTTCATTAAAATAATAAAATAATATTTTTGTGTTTTTTATGAAAATTGATGAAAATAAATGTTACACTTTAATAAGTAGTAATTAGATTGTTTGTGCTGTTAACAGTTAATGAAGTCATGTAAAAGATCATAGTTGGTGGTTTGAAAAATTCCTCTCATTATCTTCAAATGCGAAAGTGCAAGACTTGGCACGTGACTTGTCTTGATTATCGCTTACGTTTTTATTGGGTGGCTTCCAATTAATCAAAAAATCTGAAGGAACGTGTCGGAGATATATTGGGTATTCGGTGACAACTTGTTTCGCTACCCACGAGTAATCGATTTTCGGTCTGTCTTGAGACATCATACATCATTCATTTTCTTCGCAATCAAAAAGAAAAAGCAAACATACCTCTCGTCTGGTTCTACGATCTCATTATCCAAGAGCTTATTAAGTTCATAATGTGTCGACACAAGGATCGTGATGCAATTTATGAACGCACCCGCGAGCCATGTAAGTGAATTAGAGCACGCTTTCGCTGAGAAAGGCGATGAACGTAGGCAAAGGGAGACGGAGAAGAGTGGACACGGAGAGGGGGATGCGGAAGGAGATGGAGGCGGAAGAGGAGGCGGAGTGAGTGGAGGGGGGAGAAGGAGGAGATAAGGAGGAGAAGAGGAGGGAAGGAGGAGAGGGAGAAAGAAGGAGGGAAGGACGAGGAGGAGAAAGAAGGAGGGAAGGAGGAGAAGGAGAAACAAGGAGGGAAGGAGGAGGAGGAGAAAGGAGGGAAGGAGGAGGAGGAGAAAGGAGGGAAGGAGGAGGAGGAGGAGAAAGAAGGTGGGAAGGAGGAGGAGGAGAAAGAAGGAGGGAAGGAGGAGGAGGAGAAAGAAGGAGGGAAGGAGGAGGAGGAGAAAGAAGGAGGGAAGGAGGAGGAGGAGAAAGAAGGAGGGAAGGAGGAGGAGGAAAAGAGAAGGAGGGAAGGAGGAGGAAGGAAAGAGGAGTAGGAGAGAAGGAGGAGGAAGGAAAGAGAAGTAGGAGGGAAGGATGAGAAGGACGAAAGGAGGAGGAGGAGGGAAGTAGGTGGAGGAAAGGAGGAGGAGGAGGGAAGTAGGTGGAGGAAAGGAGGAGGAGGAGGAATGAGGAGGAGGAGGGAAAGACAATGAGGTGACAAGGAGGAGGAGGATGGAAGGGGGGAGGAGGAGGAGGAAAGGAGAAGGAGGGAAGGTGGAGGAGGAGGAGGAGGGAAGGAGAAGGAGGGAAGGAGAAGGAGGAAGAAGGAAGGAGGAGGAGGGATGAAGGATGAGGAGGGATGGTGGAGGAGGAGGAGGGAAGGAGGAAGAGGGAAGGAAGAGGAGGGAAGGAAGAGGAGGGAAGGAAGAGGAGGGAAGGAAGAGGAGGGAAGGAAGAGGAGGGAAGGAAGAGGAGGGAAGGAAGAGGAGGGAAGGAGGACTGGAGGTGGAACAGGAGACGGAGTGGGAGGCGTAAGAAAGTATATAGAAATAATAAGAATAATTTTTCACAAAATAATTTGTATTAAAAGAATGCGTGATCAAAATTAGAGGTCACTCGGTGCTTGGCAGGCAATTTGGCATCAAAGCCATGAAATGAAAATTCCGATTTCTTTTAGAAGTTATATTTAGGATACTTTCGTGAAATTCTTTTTGGAAACCGCCCAAACCTGATGAATAGTCCCCCTCAAGCCGCGACGCTGATAATTTCTTATAACATTCCTGAGATCGCTGTGCTGCTAAGCTTCCCGATTGCCCGCGCATGTGGGGGGAGACGCGAGGGACTCGGGCGAGACGTCCCTGCCAGTCTTGTTCCTTCGCGGCAATGTGTGATCCGGGCGGTTAGAGATGCTGCTGCTGGGCGGAGCTGGATTGATTGATTGATTTGTGTTTCCGGGCGCGTCAACTACTTTGGTCATTAGTCCCGTCAGTGTAGTGCGTGTTTTTCGTCGAGAGGTGGCGATGAACTTTTCCCCGCTGGATGGCGAGATCTGGCGTCGACCTACCTCGACTAGCGGGGTTTCCCCTCAACCAAGTATCTCTCACCAGCGGGGACTGCATCGCCCCAGCCGGGACAAGCTGTAAGCTCCCGACCGGTCTCCCGGCATGTGTGGTAGTGTAGTGCATGTTAGTGTAAGTGTATGTGTAAGAGGAGAGGACAGGACAAGGAAGAGGAAGGAAAGATCGCGCGCGGTCCGTGGCCCGTTTGTTAGGGTACTGCTCCTGCGTTCGCCTGGTGTTGATCGGAGAAACCACGGAGAACTACCGATCAGAGCAGCCGGCCTCTAGAATTCTCCTCCAGACAGCGACTGCATTCGACCTACCTGAGAAGCTAGTGTCGAAAATCCTGCCGCCGTCGGGACTCGAACCTAGGACCTCCCGGTCAGAGGGACTGCAGTGACATCAGGTTGATGCACTGAGCCATCTCTTCCGGTATGGTGCTGGAAGTGGTGGGGACGGGCTTGGCCGAAGTCCGTCGGATTTATTTATTTATCGATTGTTTGGATATTCCGCGCACGTCAACTGCTAAGGTCATTAGTCCCGTAAGTGTAGGGCACATTTCCATCGCGGGAGGTCGCGGAGATCTCCTCCCAACGGATGTCGAGATCCGGCGCCTACCGACTCGTCAGATTGGTGGGTGTTCTAACCAGGCGTCTCCCACCAGCGGGGCACCGCCCCAGCTGCGACAAGCTCTAAGCTCCCGACCGCTCTCCCGACAGCAGGGGCGGGGCCGGGCGGCTGGCGATCTGTTTAATCTGGTGCAGCGCTTTGGCGAGTCATTGTTTGGGCTTCCTAAGCGGCCCATTAGAGGCCCCTCGCACGGGGCAGAAGGAAGGGGCGGAGTGGGCGGGGCGCCGCGCCGGGTCGAAACGCAGCTCCGCCGACTCGACGCTGACCGAGGCAAAATTTCGGCTTAATCATAGATGGGGAAATGGTTAATGTTAGTGGGAAACGATTGATTGATTGTTAGTGATTCCGGACGCGTCAACTACTGAGGTCATTAGTAGAGACCGGAAAAATGATGTAGAATGAAACGTCAAAATATGTACATAAATATGTAATGAAAACAGTAAGAATATGTAATAAATATGTAAAATTGGGCATAATATGTAATACTAAAATACTCTAATTATGAAACTCATTTACATAATATGAACTTACATTTATAAAACAAAATTCCTATACAAATTTTAAAAACAATGTAAACGTTTTAAAAATCATTTGGAATACACAAGTTGATGCCCACCTGCACCATACAACTTCCTCATCAGTAGTAAAACCTTCACAAATTGTCATCCAGGAATGTCGTTTAGCAGCCAGACTAGACGCAATAGAAGCCGTCGTGCTAACTGGCAAAATCTACGACCAGCAAACAATCACTGGGACATGGAATATTCTCATCAAAGTGTTACACGACGGCGATCTCCACAGTTTCTTGGAAATTGAGGATAAGGGTCACCAAACGCGGCGTCAATTTTACTTTCCACACCTAAAGGTGAGAGTGATCCGTCCCTGACGCACACTTCCCGCCACTGAGATAACTGAAGCACGCACGTCGGACTGTGAGAATAATCGACCGTGTTTTCCCGAAGCGTACCTCAAGTAGAGTACGTAGTAGCACGCAGTAAAATGTAGGAAGAAGTGCTAATTTTTTTAAAAATACTTCTTTTCATACAAATATGTAAGAAAATTGATAAAATTAAAAAAAAAAGTGTTGAGAAAATACCGAAATATGTAAAATATGTTATATAGTATCAAATATGTAAAAATATGTAACGAAAAAATCTGATATTATGTTAGGACGGCGACAATTCATCAAGATTAAAATTTTGAGAATGGTAAGTAAAGAAACAAAAAATATGTAATTACATAAAAATCCGGTCTCTAGTAATTAGTCCCGTAATTGTAGCGTACGGTTTTTTATCTGATGGTGACGGTTATCTTCCTCCTCTGAATGGCGAGATCCGGCGCCGTTCTACCGTCGACTACTAGAGTATTCCTGCACGAGGTATCTCCCACCAGTGGGGCACCGCCCCTGCCAAGACAAGCTCTTAGCCCCCGACCGGTCTTACGGCATGTGTGGTAGTGATGTGTATGTGGGTGCGTGCGTGTAAGGGACAAGGATAGGTCAAGGAAGAGGAAGGAAAGATCGCGCGCGGTCCGTGACCCGTTTGTTAAGGTACTGCTCCGGCATTCGCCTGGTGTTGATCGGAGAAAACACGGAAAACTACCGATCAGAGCAGCTGGTCGCTAGAATTCTCCAGACAGTTTCTGAATTCGACCTAGCTGACAAGCTAGTGTCGAAAAACCTGCCACCGTCGGGACTCGAACCTAGGATCTCCTGGTCAGAGGCATGGGGGAAATGAATTCCAGACGCAATTACAAGTATTTCATATTTTTGTAGTCTCTTTGTGTAGATCGTTAAGAAGTTCTGCATTATGCTCTATAATAATTTGGGAGTAAGAAGTCTTCCGGTATTTCTGTGCCATAGCCGCTAACACACAGTAAATTTGTGAAGTAAAACAGAAATTTCCATCATCTCACAAATTTGCCATCCAGTTGAAAGAACAAAAGTATGGCAGTTTTTATGTAGTGTACTGTGAAAAGTATTTGTCAAATGAAAAGACTGAACGCAAATTATCTTATTTGAAAGAGCTTGTAAGAATTGTAAAGTGTAGCAAGGAATACGAAAACACTCGTTATGCACATTTTCACCAATTTGTCTATCATAAAATAATTTGATGATTCCGTTTATTCAACCGTCGTTGGTTTTCAAATGTTTGCAAAACATCATGTGTTAACTACCATACGATAAGTTTTATTGAGTTCTTCCGGAGAAAATATAAAGGAAGGTATTAAGGGCGTTGTACTCCAATCTTAAATCAGCGTGTTTTGAAGAAATAATTAGTTGTGAAAGAATTCTCCTGCCGACATTGCGGAGAATTGCTACTTCTCCGCACTTCCAACAATGGGCAATGCGTGATTGTTACTGATATTGTAGTGATTGATCTAATGATTCTTGAGTGCTCCACATTATGCACAGCATAACCAGCACAGCAGAAATCAGCATTTCCAGTAGTCCTCCATATTCCCGAAACGTACAACTCTTTTACCAACTCTACCGGTTCTCGCGAAAGTAATGTAAAGCTTTGACAGAAAAACTCTACTATGGGACCATGATATTGAAAAAGTGGATAAATATTGCTTAACTATATGGTATAATTTCCGTAACACAAGGGTAAAGATGTATGAGTTTTCATTCAACTCTAAAATATTTGTATTCAGCATTAGGGTACGTAATAAAGACAGGGAAGTGGTATAATGACTACACATAACTAAAATAATAAGTTTCTCTGTTATTTTAACATGATTCCAGCTATTTCAATTTGAGCCTAGGCTTAAGATTCCAGCTATTTCAATTTGAGACTAGGCTTAAGTCTGTGTAAGGCGAGAGGAGAGGATAATAGGGATAGAAAGATGTGGTCCATGGCCCGATTATTTAGTTGCTATTCTGTCACATGTCTTGTATTGATCCGAGAAATCTCGGAAAACGACCGATCAGATCAGCCGACCGCTATTCTTTTCCAGACAGTAGCTGAATTTGATCTAGCAATATAACTAGTGTAAAAAAATTCGCCATAATTGAGAATCGAACCTTAGGTCTTCCAAGACAGAGACACTGCAGTGGAAACTGTCGTGGGCCTGAGACACCCTAGCCAATTATAAATTCAAGTCGTACTGTTATATCTTATGTATGTCAATGTGATTTTGTTTCATTAGTGTACTCTAATAAGTAGCTGTAAGAAGTTTCATTATGAGCGTAATTCTCTATTAGTTGTTTTGTCGTACTGTTTTTTATTATTACTAAGCTGCGGATTTTTGCCTATTTTCCTATTTTTATCTTTCTATTAAAAACGCAGTATTTTAGGTTGCTTATTCATTTTTAAGCATTAGGTCTATTAAAATATAATACTACTAATGCCTAAAAAATGAACAAATAACCTAAAATACCACATTTTTAATTGAAGGATAAAAGTCAGCAAATAGACAAAAATCCGCAGCTTAATTATTACACCCTTTTTTGCAAGCAAAAGAGAAGAGAGCCTTGTGATTGTTTGAAAAACAGAAGTAATTGCAGTCTTCGCTGAGACGTTTACCCAAAAGAAAGTGAATCATTGAGATCAAAACACAACATATAAAAACCAAGTTGTGATTGTAATTTTTTTTCTCTTCTCCTCGTTGCTAGTGTTAAAAGTATTCAACATGTTGCTCAAAATTATATTTTAATTTTACTGTAAAGCAAAAATAATATGTTTCCCGGTCATTTATCTGTATTTGATTGAACACCGCAGATGTTGATTTCGCCTGACGCAGTGCAAAATAAGAACGAATTTCATTACGGTATTCGTATCAAACGTATTTCATTAATTGTTGATGATGAATTAGCAAATAATTTTCATCACTTACGAGAGCGCTGACAGTTCCTTGTGACCGGAGGCTGAGACATTGTACTCTAATTCTTTATACTGCGATTTTTGTAAGAGCGACCCTCAAGAACACTCAAATCCCATCTTCGCGATGGAATATGTCACGGCATTTCGCGTCTTTCTCAGTCGTTCCGCTAGATTTCGCACGATCGCGACCGTATGAAGCAGTGCTTACGATCATACGACTTCTACCGGCAAGACCGAGAAAAGACGCGAAATGCCGTGACATATTCCATCGCGAAGATGGGATTTGAGTGGCCTTGAGGGTCGCTTGAAGGTCTTAGAAAAATCGCAGTATATTAGACAATAGTACTAACATCATTAGCCAAACAATGTTATTAAAACATAAAGACAATATTCCTAATAAATCCTATTTAGATAGGTTGATTGAAAAGCAGTAATATGTTGAATCATTTACTTTCCTGAACGTAGTGTTCACACATGTATAGTACCGAATCGTTTACACGAAAAGTTATAAATGATAGTAACTAAACTCGATGTAACGATGTGGTGGCTTCACAATCCATCACGTCATCTAATAATGGTGAGGGCTAGTTGTTACCTCGTCCCGCCAGCGCCGTCTCTTCTGTCGCCTCCAGCGCCTGCTTTGCCCGAGAGCTTCGGCAGTCGGCGAAGACAGATGACGAACGGGACCCGCAGGCAACGCGGCGCCAGCGCCTCCGACGTCCAGCGGCTAATTGAGAAATTATCGAGAAAATTGCGCTTGCGGGGTGTCGTTAAAATGAAACGCCACACCTCGGGACAATACCAGATAAACGCTGTTTCCCGAGGAAAACACCCTTAAACGACTTAGGGCTAATTTTTATAGACGGGAGATTCTTCCTTTACAACGTGTATTTACGGAGATTACAGAGCCTTTCCCTGTAATGCGGCGGTCTTTCGGGGCCGAAGCTCTGTTTCGGAGCAATTAGCGGTGTCCGTCGACGGAGGGATGGTGAGGGGTGGGGGCGTGCGGAGGGGAGGGGCGGTGGAGAATGTTGATAGCGTAATGGCGCGGGTCACCGCGTGCGCCCTCGCGACACGCGCGCCCCTAGCGGCACGCGGGGGAACTTGGAAGGGCGCCCTTGCGCGGACCTCCCAGGAAGTTGGCTCGTACGGAGTCAGCGCGCGACGGCCGTATGTAAATTGGGGACCAATCAATCCCTTCACCTTTTCTCGCGAAACTGATTCTACATGTACATTGGGGACCAAACCAACCCAGGTAAGGAATAGGACTGATTGAGTAGGTAAAGTGCGTTACGGGGACCGGCGCCGCCCCACTGCTGTCAAGCTTTCCCTTATGCCTTTCAGACGCGCTCCTATATCAAAATGAGGAGCAAAGAAATCACCAGAAGTGTGTCCAAATTTCATGATCAGCGTTACACAATATTAGCTTTAAAAAGGATGAATATAAGAATGGCAAGGTAAGCAGATTTCATTCAATCAACGAATGGTTCAATTGAATGAAAACTAAATTAAAGCAAACCATATTTCGGAAGAAAAATGCGTCTTAGGTGTGAAAAATTGGAAAGGGGATTGTGTATTAAAAATAATGGCATATAAAATGTTCTTCGTAACTTAAGTGTCACCTTCCACTTTTACCTGGAAGGGGATGTGATAGTCGGTCCCCATTTTACGTGTGCTCTTGTCTGGGTGAGTCCCCAATTTACTTATGGGGTAAACTTTTACTTTCCCCCTGGTCCCAAATTTACATACGCCAGACAGCAGATGCTTTTCCAGGCGATGGTAACAGACACATCTAGAATGTGGGGTCGTGAGCAGCGGAGGCAACATGTTCCAGGCCTCGACTTTTTCATTTGAAACAAGTGTATTTACTTCTAAGTCAAACTAATCTAATAAAGTAAAGAGCTGGTCACCTAGCCATCACACTTCATGAAGATTGTAAAAGAAAAATTGAATAGGAAGTAAAGACAATATACAACAATATAAGTAATTACAGAAAGAAGGAAAAAAATCTTTTGTTTTTGAGTCAAAAGGAAAAAGCAGGGAAGCAAGTTGGGAATGATGTCAAGAAATATTCTTCATTTTTTCGTTATCTGTCATTTAAGAGACCATGAAGATACATTTGATATGTTTGGATATGTATTATTTCCTTTGTATTTTAATAATGATGATTGTTTCATCGAAATGTGTGTCTCATTTACATACAAGCTTTCCAAGTCAACCATTGTTCTATTGACTTGTAGTTTATCTGAGTGTTTAATATGCGTTCCTTTTACCACTCGTGTTGCACGGATGCTACATTTGGTATAACACAAATCATCATTAATTAGCACTCAGTTATTAATATTAATGATGTATGAGCTAAACTGCAACAAAACCGAAATATATAGTTCAGATTACTGATAAAGCTGGCAATGAGTTATATCATTAGGCTCCAACAAAAAGTTTCGTATATGGACGTTTGTAGCGAGAATACTACAATACCATTAAGAAATAAAACGGAGATCTCACTCGAGGTAGCTAGCGTTTGAAATACATGTATGTAAATGCAAGTGCGTACAGGTTGAATTTGCAACCCTGACGTCCGGATGACACAGTGTCTGCTGGCCGGACAGTCTTCTGGTCAGCAACGGCGTCACGGACACGCAGTATGGGACGTAGTGATTTTGTACTGGGATGGGTTCAGAAAAATGTAGGGGTGTGCTGAATGTTTAGGTCCAGCGTTAGCTACATTTAAAAAAAAGTTTCTTACATTACTGAAATAAATGAAATCAAACATTGTATTTGTGGTGTGTAGATATAACGTGTTGTTATATTTATATTGATTTAATAATAATAATAATAATAATAATAATAATAATATAGAATGCTAATATTTGCCAATTTGGAGTTGAATTATTGGAATAACACATGGCACACTAATTGACGTTTCTTCAAGGTTTCGCTTTTTCAAATGGTCTCCTGCATTATTCTTATATTTCAAATTCTTATAATACAATTCTTATATCACAAAACGGTTGGGTTCATTGTTAGATATACAGATATTGAAGTAACTAAATGAAAGAATACGTATACTTTTAAGTATTCTTTGAATTCAATTTCTAAGTCTATCATCTTACTTCATGGCATAAAGTGACGTACTCTTAATTTTATCTAGGGAGGGAGTAGTTGCAAACTTAAAGTCGAGGTGAAGTATTAGACCCCTCGGAAGTTTCTGGTTCTATCCGTGGAAAAAATTGAAGAAAAAATTTAGAGCGATTTTTGAGAAAGTTTGTTTTATAAATTACATAAACTACAATCACAAATTACGCAAAAACTAGTAGTTTTTAAAAAAAATTGTACTTGATATTTTTAAAGAGCTGATTGTTTAGAACAAATTTGGTTTAAGGTGTAAAACTCTATCTCCATTTTCGTAGTTTTGAAATGTTAAATTTTTGCAATATTCGATAACACAGAGATTGCCAGAAAAGACTCTTGCACTAATTTTTTGTCCTTTAATGCATACGAGAAGAAAATTTAAAGCAAAAATCGAAGTAGTTTTTGGGGAAAATGTTTAAAAAGATTTAAAATTACCTATATTTCACGCAACATTACGGGAAAACGGTTCTTATTTGCGAAAAATTGTACACGACCTTCTTTCAAGATCTATTTCTAAAGAACAGATTTCGTTCAGGAAAAAAAAATTATCTTCAATACTGTAGTTGAAGAAGGATGCCGAAAAGAAATGCAACTTTTGCAATTTTCGTAAAATAGGATTTCACAGAAAATGAGACCTACACCAATCTCTTAAGCGTCCTTAACGCTTTCCGAGGGCAAAGTTTAATACAGAATGTGGAGGCATTTTTGAGAGAATTTCGAAGATGTTGAGACTTTCTGTAAAGAAACCTCTAAAATCAAATCCATTTCAAACTCAAAGAGCCTAGATTTCATTAAAATCGATCGGGGGATATTATGTTTGGAGAAAATCGGCTGAACGGGTTTGGCGCTAGGTTGGACGAGAGGTGGAGGCAGACAGCGGAGGCGGGGTTGGTGTTATCCTCGCACGTTCCATTGAGCCCTCATTTCGCTGGACCCAAAAGGAGGGGGAGATCAGTTATTTTGACATGACCACATCTGAAGCTTGTTTTTTCGATGCAAACGATTTTATATTGCACGGCAGCGAACACATCTTCGAATCAGATTTTGTCAGCAACGCTTGCTGCTATCATTTTCTTTTCATTGAAAGAATGTTAATAATGGAGTGGGGGGGTAAGAATTCCGCGACTCGAAACGTGTGCGTGTAATAGCAGTGGTGGTGTCTGCGACGGAGCTGTGAGACGGCTGCGGGGGCAGAGAAGGTGGCATCAGTGGTTTTGGGTGAGGGTACGACTATCCCACGCAGATTCTATTGGTTGCTGAGCAGACAGTTTGGTTTCCGCGTAGGAGACTGAGAGATTCTTCTTGGTGGAGGTCGTGCTTTAAAACGTTATGTAAAGTACGGTAATATAGCAAGTAATATAAATAGTGTTTTCTGAGGTATCTATATGAAAAGGAATATGTAGAGTGGTTAAGAATGATCTTCTATGTAACCAATTACCGTTTTTAGATCAAAGGAATAGCGGCGGCAGAAATGCAGATGTTGTCAAAACCAATTATTTAAGCGAGTAGGTGAATCGTTCCTCCATTAACGTCAGAACACGATTCGCCTTTTTAAAAATATGTTCTGCCAATATCTTCTGCATGAGATAAACAGTTGAGCTTACCAGCCACTGACCTGCCGTTTTTAATTCGCTTGATTGACCAATTCCCGTCGCCCGTCCGTGTTCCCCGTCGTTGATCGTCTCACGACAAGTGCCTGTCGGAGAAGACGTGCAGGGGCGGAAGATCGTCGCCTGTTTTTCCGCATTAAGCAATTAGATAGTTGAATGCGAAGGGCAATTTATCATGGCTGAACCTAAGCCGATCCAACTTTCATCTCCTTGCCGGACGGCGTTGCTCGTCGCTTGTCTGTGACGCTAATCCCGTGAGGAGAAGTGCGGCCGCTGGAACAGGTTTAGACGTGTTATCCGAGCACACCGCCGCGCATCGCCGCTCTCAAAACAAATAAACAAACAAGCCGATGCTGTACTGCTTATGTGTGTCCGCTGGAAAAGCTCTTCTATAAGTCGCCTGCTCTATCGAAATGAGATTCCGATCCGTTACAGACGTACTCTTATTTGTTGGTACACGCGGCCATGAGACGATCAAGTCTATTCCGGTTACCTGCCCCCCTCGTCGTTTTCCGTACAAGGCCGGGGTGAGACGAACAGCTCTCTATAATCGTATCATTTGCGGGGTAGAGGTGGGGGAAGGGTCTCTGCTTGATGAGGTCGAGTTCCAGGACGCCCTGCCGAGGCAGTCTCTCTTGCTGCTTCCTTCTTCTTCAACCCACTCAACATCCTTGTAATTTTTACTTTCCCGTATACGCACGTATATACAGAGTAATATACGTAGTATAGGGAATGTTGCTTGAAATATCGGTATTTCTGATCCAAGGACCTATTCACTCAGTGTGTCTAAAGAAATATCGAGAATTGTGTTGTTATCGCTAGCTTAAATTCTGGTCAAATGTGACAAAATTGAGCGCTTCCAGGAAAAAATAAAATTTTTCAACTAATCGAAAACAGAAACCAATAAGAACTAGTCCACAAACCTGTGGCAGGAAATTTTATTAGTAAAAGAATCCAAGAAACGCAGATACTTTGCCATATCGAGAAATCAGCCAAATGGCTACACTCCAATCTGACACATCGAAAATTCTGTCTAAGAGATGGATAATATAGAGAAACAATTTTTTGCCACTCTCTCTATTGTTTGGAAATAAATGTCATGAGAGAAATGCGTGAACAAGCAGCATTGGTACAATTTACACGTGAGTTACCTATTCATTTTGACCACTGTCATTAATTAGCTTGAATACAATAAAATGTGTTTTGACATCTTAAATGAAGCGGATTTCACAATATTACGAGTAAACATTCCATGAGCGTGCTGCGTCACATTTTTCTTCTTAGAATGCTTCTGCGTGAAAGTGAATATTTATTCAAAGTCAACAGCTGTCACAGCAACCCTTTTGTCATTGAAAATAGCTTGTGAATGCTCAATCAACTTGTAAGCAGAATTCCAGCTTTGTTCCTTTGAAGGAAATTAAAATGAAATGAATCTCAATAAAATCTTCAAAGGTATTTGTACAAACATAAATTATTTAAAAGTTAAAAAGGAATATAGTTGATATATTTCTTACAAACCTCAATCACTGGAGGAAAACTTTCTTTCATTTTAATGAGGTCTCTGTAGATAAAGATGCGGGCAAATACGTTTTGAAACAAAGCCAAAGTAAATATGTATAATTTACCATTATTGCCACCTCAGTGTCAGAGGAATGACAGTAGAATGCAGCGACATTTTTCGACAACAAGCATCCACAAAACTTGGATTTTGCCTACACAATAAGAAGTAATTTACTACATGCAGAGGCAATATTTAACCACTTTTTCGATATCAGGAGCCCACAGTACGATTTACTTCCTCTCCTACTTACGTAGTAGAAACAAAGTTGTGTAATGCTACAAGCGGAATGAGGTGATTTTTCCACAGAATTTTTTTTCCCCAGAGAGCACCGCCACGTCATTTCCTTCGAGCGCCTATAGCCATAGGCCATTGCCAGGAGGCCGCCTAGCGCCCGACTCCCTTTGATCTTGGAATGACCGCTCCCAACACGGGGCAGGCGCCACCGTCGTTCGGGCTGAAGGCGTATAGAAAGCGCAGGCCGAAGCAAGAACGAGGCGGAGAACTTCGGTTGTCACTTTATTTAATTAATGTCACTGTCGGAGACTTGGTTGCTTTGGGAAAATAAAATGTTTAATTTTTTTCCTATTCCAAGAAAAAAAACAGAGCATTTCTCGATATCTCTTGTAGCTTCTTGTACTAACAAGCAGCGGTCGCTACTGACTTATTATTGTTACTCTTCTGTCGTACATCATTGGAGCACTAGGTATTGTTTTTTCGTGTGGCAATTAGAGGGAGAGTACGGGAATGTTGCGAACATAAATCTAGTTGTAACCCCGAGTCACAATTTGTCTTGAAGTCCCTCCTCTCCCTGAGCTCATTTTGGAGGCAAGCAGGTCGCCTGGCGGTTAGATTCAGGGTTCTGTGGTACGCGAGTGTTCGCTGCTGGTTTCAGAGTATGTAAATGTTTGTTCGTTTGCTGTTCGTTTTGTGAGAGAGTGCGCAACGCTCTTATTACAGGGCCCAAAGAAGCGAATCGGATGCGATTCTTATCTCCTGGAGAGGGATAGCGCAGGATTAAATGTCAGTTGTAATATCAGCGTAGGATGCAAGGTGGCACCGCGGTGCACTGGTGGGTTATTTCAATTCGTCATCTTGGAGTGACATATCATTACCCAACGGAAAGAGCCTAGGGCACTTCTTTCGACATATTTCATTTTGGCTTTAGATTAAAATACCGATAATACTAAAGTACCGAATGAGTATTGAGTGTTTAAAACCTTACTCTCGAACAATTTCTTATAGAAACTCCCCGCTATTGCCTAATAATTTATATTTATGTCTTTTTCTTTCTACCAAATAGATGTTTATAGCACCTCGAAACATCTCTCAGTTTCTTCTACCAAGATCGCCTACCTGCTAGTTTATTGCACACAATTTCATTAACTGGAAATTTTTAAGAAAGTTGACGTTGACGCCAAGTCTGCATTGCAGACTCTTGACATTTGTAGGAATATTTTTAATAGATCGTAATGAATTTTTCACAAAAAAATCTAAATGCTAAATTTTAAATTGTTCTATGTATTGACAAAGAATGCCGTTGCATCATATGTTTTCAACGCAGCTCCATACAGTTTGAAGAAGATTAAGGCCACTCGAATTACGAAGAAGAAAAAAACGAGGATGATCGAAAATGATTGATTGGAAATATATATTTGCGTTTCTATGATTTGCCCCTGCCTTACAGAGTTCCGGGCCTGTTGAATTCTGAAAACCTTTTCATCTCATGTCCACTGCCACATTCTGTGTGAAATCTAAAAAATACTTCGCAACTTGTAATTCTTCATCAAATTCTGTTATAAAACTAATTTCAAGTTCGAGTGCAAATAACCTACAGTAAAGGCAAATCTCTTGCAAAACCATACTTGAAGAGTTAAGGAATGGGTCTGGGACAATGACCCCCGTCTCGATTAATTTTAGTTCAGTTTCCCTGATTCTTTGAGATAATGCTGAAATGGCCCCTTGTTTTACTTCCAAACATAAATGTAGTTTCACTGTGTTTTATAGAGCTCAGAGAGGTGTATAGTTATTCAAAAAATAATTCATGCCCTCGCGACAGCATGTCGATTCCGTCACGAAGAGCACGATAAGGGCTATTAGCCGAAATATATGTCTGATATGCATTTGCAAATAGTTTTTATTGAAAACGGGAGGAAATATTTTCTTAACAATTCTTAACAACCGGAAACGCACTAATTCAAACTATTATTGTATGTGAGTTAAGATAGGGATACCCTAAAAAACGTGCACAGATAGCACTTCTTTCCATAGTACGTGACGTAGTTTTTATCCATTTTTGATAAATGAGTTTTAAATGTATTTAAATTAAATAAATTTAAATTGATACATTTACAAACTCGTATTAATTCAACATATGGCTAAGAATGACCACGAAGAAGCGATATCGTGGTTACACAGTATTCGTGTTAAAAAACCTCTGTAGTCTTTGGGGATTCACGACAAGTTTCAACCGTTCTTGTTTGAGCGTCCTGTGCTTAACCCTTCTCTGAACTCGCCCACGAACGCCCAGCCGCACCCGCCCGGGTTTGCCGCGTTTCGTGCCCAACGGAACACTTTCACCTTCACAGGCGAAACAAAACTCCATCCGAGACAAGTTTTTGCTCTCAGTCGATGGGAATACGCTCAACTCCGAGACGCATCTTGAAATTCACAAGCAGACGGGTTTCAGTCGTTAACCAGGGGTTTGCGGTCACGCGGTCCTGTATATCCGGAAAGGTAAAACGGCATGAGTAAAGTACCACGTGTCGTGAACGTTTTGGGGTCCCCATACGGCACGTTGACCCTGCGTGGGCTAACACCTCTCTCATCTACTTGTTCTACCAGGGGTCTTAAACCCCGGGGAAGGCACCTGAGCTTTTCGCATTTATCCTCACCCATGCCGACGCACATGTACGCCGACAGGCCGGTATCCGGATCCCGCCGGGAAACAGTTTGCCCTCGCGACAACCTCCCCATATAATGCCCGGGTTAGGCTGCCCTGCCAGCTCAGAGCTCCTAGCTATTCGGGCTAGTACCGAAGTCAAAACAATGCACTCCTCACGTGCTCCGGGAACAAATCTCTCCTCTAAGCCCAGAGTATCGGTCCAATGCCACGTCGAAGCCGAGAGCCCATCAGGGGGCCACTCGAACCAAGGTTCGGGGGTCTCGGGGCCCCCTTCCCGTCTCCTCACTGCGTCCACCTTGAGGCTATCGACGTGAGTATCGCCGGAACTAGGCTACCCGAGTTGGGGTTTGTATTCCCTACCTGGTCTTTTGTATGTGGGATCCTGATCATTCATACGAACGTTCTTGGCCCAATCCAATCTAAGGGTAAACGCCAGGGACCCAAACGCCGGGCAAGCCCGGCAACACTCCAGGGTGTAGCAAACGCCTACTCACCGCCTCCACCTTGAAGCTAACGATGTGAGTTGCACTATGAAACTTAGGGTCCGGGTGGTCGCCTACAACTCTCCCCCTGACCGCCTACCCGGCCGCGATCCCCCCTACGGCGTGTTCCCGAATCGTAGAACTACTGTAGTGTCACATTGGCTGCCCTGCGTGGGAGGAGAGTGCGGAAGTCTCGCATACCTGGGAATCGGGAGTCGAGACGCACGGCGTTGGGGGTGCAGTTATTTCTAGAGTCAGGTGACGCCGGCTTGTCTTGAGTTGTCAATGGTAATATGCAACTTCCCGCGCTCAACGGTGATCACGTGGGGGTGAGTCGGAGACTATAAATTGGGCTGGTTCACTCTCGCCGGCGGGTTTTGTTCTGGAAGACCTCGCGCTTTGCGCAAAATTCACGTCCAGACTGAAGCGGTTTCGTGCGTCGCACAGGTGACGAAAGTCACGTGAGTGGCGCGGTAGGAGCGTGCCCTCGAGGCGGGGCCTCTCTGTTAAATGTGGTGCACCCACAAGACTGTACGATCGTGGCTGGCGATCGGGAAATACCGGAAAGTGTGTACAGGGTAATTCAGCTCGTTTTGTGTACATTTTGTAAATAAAACTTGTGTATACTTTTTGTCTGTGTGTTACTTTCACGCCGCCACACTACTTGCAGCACCTCCTCTTCTCCTCTCGATTCTCCTTTTTTGCTTTTTCTGAACTCCTCACGCCTCGCCCCCACCCCTCGCCCCGCCTACGGTGCTGGCGTGCGTGCGTGCGTGCGTACGTCGCGTGGTCTTCGTGCATAACGCCGAGACGCGCTGTGCGTGAGAAGTGCGTGTTCCTGATGTTTATGGAGTGGTGCGCTAGTAACATCACATTACGGACGACGAAGTGTGGATGGGAGGTGTTATGGCTGATGAAAGGTGATCGTTTTTCGACGCGCTGTCGAAATTATTTTCAGGTTGCTGAGCCCAAAGCATGTCTGTTTTGCAACACTGTTCTCAAACATGAATAAATCACACGTTTTCACATAATACCTTTGTGAAGTATAAGATTTTAAATTAAAGGATAATGTGTTAAAATTATTATTTATTTTTGTGTCTATAGATTTTTTAAACTTTGTCAGACTGATTTTTATTTTTTATTTTAAAGACAGAAAATTGCTTTAGGATAACTGTTTTACATCAATATATGTGATACAAAAGAGCAATAGGAACGTTTCGGAAAATAATAATTTCCATCTTCAGGTTTAAACATGAAAACAAATAAATATAATATTTTGAACAATTGTCCGATATAAACCGAAGAATTACATAATACAAATATATGGTGACTTGTGTATATTACCAACCTCATTTTTACCAATCTATCATAACTATCCCGGAAGTGTATTGACAGACCTGAGGATGGTTCATCCTGTAATGTTCTAGAAATCCCATGAAAAGCAAAAATGCCGAACGAGAAGAAATACAATTTTAAACAATTAAAAATCCTGAAGATGGAAATAATTATTTTCCGAAACGTTGCTATTGCTATTATATATCAAATTTAATATACTATTAATGTAAAACAGTTACCCTAAAGCAATTTCTTATCTTTAAAATAAAAAATCAAACACCACCTGACAAAGTTTAGAGGATAATAATTCACATTTTACTAGTTCAGAGTTCGGCAATCCTCTGTTAGTTGTGGATAAATTGACTGATATAACACGTGTTACATCCCATGTTGATTGCTATATCCGGAAAAGTTTGTCTCTGAAACGAATAGTATTTGCATTTGTTGTAGATAAAACGTCTTAATATATTTCATTAATTTATTGAAATGAATTATGAAAACGTACAATAACTTATTCGACTTACTGAAAAAAAAAATTGTACATCGTCAAGCCCCACACAACACACGTTGCTTCGTAACACGTATTCCATCAGCATTAAAGACCAACGTCTTCAAATTAATGTTCAACAAATCATTGTTTTAATACAACTTAAAGCATTATTGTTAATGACAGCACAAACATTTACAATATGATATTATTCCTTTCAATTGGCAACCCCAAAATAATCATTTATCAAAAAAACTTACCATGAATTGATTTTCAACACATTTACATTATCGTAAATTTGATTTTATGATATTAAAAGTTATTTTTGACCCCCATGTTTTTATTGCCAGACTTTTTTTTTACTTCGTCATTCACTATTTATTTACTATATTATTCCAGCAATCCTTTCTAATCTTTTATAAAATATATTATTTTATAAGATATTTGCATGGAATTCGAAATGGAAAATCAAAATATCTGAAATAGGTTGGAATCTGGATCGTACAAAGCACTGCTTATACCAGGCAGTGGCCTATGTGTTGGTTTCGTAAGCATCACCATGCAATGAGTGCCTGGTTCAAATCATGCTGAAGGACTGCTGATGCTCAAAGCATTGGTATCATTGTGTAGGTCAGGTTGGAATCTGAAAATCTCGGATCTCAAGTCCGCCTTGTAATTAATTTAGTATTTTCCGAATTGTACAAAACGGGTCACTTTTACAGACCCAATGCAGTCTATCTTCTGTGTCTTAAATATAATGATGGAGAATTAATAAAAAATAAGAAGCTTGACTGATCAAATACTTTATTAAAACTCTCGTTTCGAAGTGATTTTTATGAAACATTGGGTAAAAACGGATCCATTTACGTAAAGAATGATCGTCCCTCCAACAGAAAACTTCTAGTTCTAAAATCGATATTTTATCCCCTAGAAATCCTAACATTTACTCATCGTTTCTAAAATTCTGAGAACAATCGACATATGTAATGAGATGAATATTGATATAAGAATAATTAAATAGATTTTGAAAATTAAGGGAATGAAGAAAATGAGAGGGAAATGAAACAGTTTCAGTATTATTGAGTAATGACAAACTAAATTACGCAATTGGCTAAAGGAGACCTAGAATATTTTCTGCATGAGACCTACGTTGTTTAGGACACATTAATTTTTGTTTTTGATATTCAGGTCAAATTCATTCCGAAAAATCACTTGAAGATTTTCTGAGAAGAGAGCTTGCAAAAAAAGGGCTAATTCTTTCTGTGGCTTTGTTATGTTAAAGATTTAATGACATTTAATTCGTCTTTGGAATCCAAGAGCGGTCATTAAAATGGATGGGGTCGTGTTCTGTCTAAATAACTTCTTGGAACCTACAAATGACATGTAATCAAATAGTACATCATTTGAAATTTCGATGTTGAATATTTTATAATATGTTATCATATTTAGTGCTTTTAATGTTACGTAATTCCATAATTTGAAAAATAAAAAAATATCTAAAAGTAGTTTAAACAATTGCTCTGTTCTACTTTTATATTCGAGTTGCCTCTGATTTCCACAAACCAATGTTAATGTGTAACGAACTATAACAAAAAATAACTGACCCTGAAGCAAAGATATTTGTGACAATATTAAAATATATCTCCTCATTATATCTTATCTACCTCATCATATTTAGGAACATCTGTCTTTAAAACGTAAATCCCAAATTTATATTTGCTTACTATTTAAAAACTATCAAAATGTGCTTGTATATTGAGGAAGTTAAACTAATAATATTTATTCGAATTTGATGGACACTTTCAGCACAAAATTAAGAAGCACCTTTTCATTTCGGTCTCTTTAAAGACCTATAAAATTATAATTGTCATAGACATACTTTTATGCAGAAAATAATTCCAAGTTTATAAGATACAGTTTTATTATTAAGTTTCTTTTAGGTTAATAACCTACTATGTTGTTTGTATTCCAGGTGAGTTGCTGTAATATACACCATTTACAACGCAAGGCTCACCTTTTCTGACAGTGCATGCAGTACTGGTGAGTTTAAGCATGATCGTAATGTATTGTTAGAAAACAGTACTGTTATGGCTATAATTCGAAAGAAAATTATCATGGGTAATTCGAAATGCTCGAGACAAATTCACGAGACACTAAGCGACAAGCAATTGTTGTTTGATTTACTAAGAATATTTCGAGAAAGAAATCAACTACTTAATTAAATTTAATATTTATACCAAGAGTACCTATGAAAATGACAGGACGAAATATCTCTAGGCATTAATAATTTAGGTAGTTTTTCTTTTTTAAAGATTTCCTTCATTACAGTTTTTTCCGAATGAAATTGCTCTAAGAAATTAGGAAACACATTTAGAATTTAGAAAATCAAAAAATGGAAACAGCCAGCCTTTCTATTCTTAATGATGTCGCTTCAATCATGGATCAAATTGAAGCACCTAATGGAATATTTTTTGATCTATGAAAAGTTTTTGACGTCATTGATCATAACTAGAGCCTGGAAGTTTGGCAAAATACCTTTTTGTTTTTATATATAAACTTGTATGACTTTTAACAGCAGTAATTACTTAATTGAACTTCTGGAGTTGTAGTATATTTTTATTTTGCATTTTTTGTCCATTTTAGCTTTTGGTGACAATGTTTGCCATTTTGTCTTATTTTTGCCTTTTTTCTTATTTTTTTGTTTTCTCCTTGCACCAATCGCGATCAAGCTGGATATATACCTGCAATTCTGGACAACGCGATGAAACGTTTGCGTTTTGTCATTCTATAGAAGTAGAGGCAGTATTAAAAATCTAAATTAAAAAGAAAGATTATACCAGTTAATTTTTTTCCAATTATACGGATAGGCTTTTTTCGTTCACGAGGAATTCCATCCAACTTTCAAGTATGACCCCCTATCGCTTTCGGGAACAGCTCTCTTTATATGACATACACTTGTACGGCGATTACACAAGAGTGAAGAATTAAAAGTATAATTTATTTTTCATCGATGCAATTTCAAGATTCAACAGGGGGTCCACAATAATACTTTCAAGAGATAGCGCCGCGAGTGGAACAAATTCGTATTCACCATACAGGATAGTCACGTGGATTACGATTACAAGGAAAACATGGTTTCCTTACACTTTAAGTGCTAATGCAGGTTTTAGAGTTAAAATAAAAATGTGAATCATTTGAATTATTAAGTTTTTACTTCAATTCCTGTGAAATGTGATTTTTATTGGTTACATGCCTTTTTGCACCCATACTTTAGCTAGAATAAATGACTTTTTCCATGTATGTTTTAGTAAAAATTAATGCCTTTTTGCCTGCTTAGTTTAGATAAAATAAAATGCTTGAACTTCTGAACTCTAATCGTAACAGTTTACATTCAAAATTACTTTCGTATGGAATTCACGGCATTGCTCTACGTTGGTTATGTTTGTTCCTTAAAAAACGATCTCAGAGAATAGATATACCATACGGGAATTATGATATATTATATAATACCTTTTTGATTCATTGCCAATTGCACAAGGACTTCCACAAGGATCGATTTTAGGACCTATTTTCTTCCTATTATAAATAAACGATAGGCCCTCGACGATTCGAAAGGGAAGAACAGTTCTCTTTGCAGGTGATACGAATATTCTTTGAAATAAAGAAATCTTGAATCAACAAGTACAATAGCCGATGTTTCAAACTTCTCCTGTAGTAACAAATTAATATTAAATGAAAAAAAAAACGGTTTAAATTCGGTTTTGCATTTCAATCAAACAATTCTATACTCCATTAGAAATGAGCGATGTGTCATTGATGTTAAGGAAACAAAATTTGGAGTATCTTGATTCAGTCAAACCTCAAATGGAACGTCCATTTTAAATGAATTGAACACATGTTTATGTTAATGATACTACGTATTCAGAATTTTTTCAAATTCAATCACCCATTACACTGCTCATTGTGTGTATTTTTCGAATGTCCTTTCCTCGCCCGATATATGGCATAATATTCTCGAGAAATGCATTCTATTGCTCTCCAACTTTTAGATTACATGGAAGAAATATATGAATATTAAACAAATTCCAACCACATGATTCTTGTAAGCCTATCTTTATCGTAAGTCTACACGGACTATAATAAGAGGTCTGAAGTTCCCAATAAATAAATATATGAAATGTGTAAGAGATATAAAGACCAAATAAAAAAGCTGGGAAAAGTTTTAGAATACTTGAATCTTACATTTTTAGACTAATTAAAACGTAACGTACTTATAATAAATGAGCCTTTTCGAGTTCAGAAGAACTGAGATTCCTGGACACGGAACATTTGTGATCGCAACGATTAATTTAGGTTAAAGCTCTCGGACATTCTCTCCCATTTCTTCCGTAGTTTTACGGCTGGTGCTTGTCGGGGAGTCTCGAGAGGAAGCGGCTGTTGATCGGCGCTCGCGAGCCGCCGGACGCGGACGCGTCGGCGCAAGAAGAGGTGGGCGGCCGCGGGCGCGGCTTCCTCTGGTGGCGGAGGCGGTGCCCGTCCACGAAGAGGCTAATGGAGCCTTGGGCGCAGGGCGGCGCCGCTCTCGCCCGCCTCCACGCGCCGCGCCGCGCCCCGACCCGACCCGCTCCGTCAGCCCTCCCCGCCCGACCCGTACTCCCTGCCCGCTCCGCCCCTCCCCGCCCCGCTCCGCCCCGCCCCGCTCCCCCCGCCCCACCCCGCTCAGCGTCACCCCGCTCCGCCACGCCCTGTTCTGCTCCGATGCGTTCCGCCCCGCCCCCTCCTCTCCACCCCGCCCCATCCCGCTGCACTTCACTTCGCTCCGCTCCCCGCACCCCGTTCCGACCCCTCCCCCCGAACGCCACCCCGCTGCACCTCGCACCACTCCGCCCCGCTCCGTTCCGCTGCTAGCCGCCCCGCCCCGCCCCGCCCGCCTGCTGCATTCCGCTCTCCCCAGCCCCGCTGCACCTCGCACCACTCCGCCCCGCTCCGTTCCGATCCTACCCGCCGCGGCCCGGCCTGCCCCGTTCCGCTCCGCCCCACCCCGTCTTGCTGCACCTCGCCCCGCTTCGCCCCGCCCCTTGAAAGAGGAGATGAATCAGAATGACGAATATCGCTCGCGAGGGAAGAGGCGCAGGCAGCGTGGCGGGGAGGAGGCATCTCTTCCCCGCTTCTGCGATGGACGTGGACGCTCCGAGCGCCGGCCGGTCAAGTGCTTCGCGCCACGCGCCGCTTTCTAATGGGCGTGGCTGGGGAAGCATTGCGCCTGCGCCTGCGCCCCTGCTTAGCCGGAAACAATTGATGCTCGTCGATCACAAGTGCGTTTGGCCGGATTGACACCTGCAAAGTGATAAAGATGAGGTTATTCTCGAAGTCCATACACGTATGAAGTTCGGTTATAGTGAACTTAAGTCACTGGTCCCGTTTTACTTACTTTAGAAATAAGAATAAGATAATTCGGTTATAGTGAACCTGAACCTCGGCTATAGTGAACGTAGGAAATATAACATCCTGGAAATTAATTTCCTCCTGGGAAAGAGTACATCGCCTCAATGCCACAAATTGCAACAATTGGCAGCTTAAAAAAATCGGCGAGAGTAATACTCGAAGAAGTCTCACCTGAGGTGAAGGTAGCGGACCGGAAATGGGCACATTACTGAAGAACTTGTACCACTCACTTTCGCTATGGAAACGAAGGCCGTGTCCTGCGTGGGCAACAACTGACGGCGACGCGTGATTGCTTTCTTCAGTTACAGTCTTGGCGTTACTTGATATTCCGCGGTTGAGTTCTGCGTAGGCGACAGGAAGCGTGTGGGTGCCATAGCCTGGAGATATCCGCGCCGTGCCTCGCGGAAAAGCGATCAGTTCCATTAGCCACTTGCCCCATTCCATTAACGAAAGCATCTCGTATGATATTAGGCGAGTAAAAGGGCCTTCGGAGAGTGGGACGGACTTCCAACTGTGTAAGAGGCATAGAAGGGTGTCAAGACTGAATTGCGATACTTTGACATAGAGGACAATGCAGAATCAAGTGTGGAGAGAGCAAAAACTCTGAAGAAGGATCTAGAGAAATTGCTAATGAAACATTACGAAGCAAACAAGTGTTTTTTAAGGACAAATTAAGATACTAAAATTTTCAGTTTGTGCTTTTAATGCATTTTGCTCGATCTCTATAATTTTGCTCTATTATACCCGGTCGTTATGTATTATTAATTTAATTTTGACATCATAGGATACAGTAAACCTCGGATATAACGAACCAAAAATGTTAGTGCTCAGAAGTTATGTTAAAAAATGTCCTCCGAATTAATAACTCTTCCTCAGTTTTAACGGGTATGTTTTTGGAGTGGTACCATATTAATTACATGATATTCTGATATGTCCAAGATATGATGATAAATCGCTCTTGTAGGGGAATCGCCTAATCTGCGTGTGACCTTCACTCGTGGTATGACCACATTCGGTCAATCGTTTGTGTAAAAATTCGACTTCTCTCGATGTGCTGCCGGGAACTAACGATTTTTACTTTTTCGTATTTCTTTCCTTAGTGAAGAGAAAGTATTCCAATGCCTCGCAAAAGGGAGCCCATGTTTCGACAGAAAAAAGCGTTTTATTATACCAATAAAAGCTTTTCTTGTACATATAAGTAGTGAAGTACTTTTACGTGCACATAGTGTAGTCAGAATCCAGGATTTGTGAATATTTGATACGGAGAAAGTTTTGTGAACCCTTGATACCGTTTTTCTTTGAGCATGTGCTTGTCAGTACCTCCGTTCATATGTGAACAACATTATACCCTAAAACGTACAGAATTTTTATCAAAATTGATATTTCCCAATCGATTAGAGTGATGTCGCGGACCTCTAAATTGAAATGGTAATATTAATTTTTGGGGCTACTTAAACATTAAATGAATCCCCTTCGTCGTTTTTTAATATTTTCTAAAAAATTGTTATGAATTTGATTTTTAGTTTATTTTCCAACAGATAATAAAATACGTATGTTTATAAACGTCTATAAAATTTAATTTTAAAAATTCGAAACTTCAGTATTTTCAAATCATTTTTACACATGTAATTTTGAAAATAGAAATTTACTTGTATTTGCACTGCGTTAAGAAGTTATTTGCAATTCGGACTCCATGAGACTGAGCTGCGGACGCAGCAGATGGTTCCTCCAGGAGCGAACTCCCCCCTCTCTCTTCCTCTCTCTCTCCTTCCCTCTCTCCCTCCCCCTCACCCCTCCCTCCCTCTCCCTCTTTCCCACTCTTTGTCTGTCTTACTCCCTCCTCCCTCTCTTCTTCCCTAGCAGCCCCCTCTCTCCCGCCCCCTTCTCTCTCTCCCACCCCTCTCCCTACTCTCTCCCGCCCTCCCCCTTCTCTCTCTCCCTCCCCCTCTCTCTGTACATCTCTTGAAATTGTCCTAACCAACGTCCCTTCTGGTATGTTGAGCCATCGATCCGAAGATTGAAGATCCAGCAATGCGCTGTAACTGTACCTCAACAATTTTCTCGATAGAGGATGATGGAGTAGTCACCTGGCTTCGTGCGATCGAAAAGGAAACCACGCCTTCGCAGGAAATAACCCGGACGTTCTAGAGGGCTATTCTCGCATTCTGTTGAGTCTTCAGAATTTGAGCGTGAAACTACACTCAAAACCCAAACGCGAGCAGGAGGTCGCAACAACGCGTTCTTCGGGGATACGTTTTAAGCTATAGAACGTCCCTGTGCTACTTAGAGAGTAGTGTGGATGAACCAAAAATGTATGAAATTGACTTGAAATACTCAGTGTCAACCTGAGGCCCCACACATACACAATCATTATTACCTCTGGCGGGAAATGTGGTGGTACCCGACTCAGTATAATGAATTTGAGATTTTTATCCAACCTGTTTCCTTTCTCCGTTGTTCCGTTTTCTTTCTCAATTCAGGGCACCTAGAAGGAAATGTTTCGGTGCCCAAGAGGAGTGTCCAATAAAAAAATCGTCATTGGTTAGTTAGGTTAAGCTAGTGGTGGTGCAGAATGGCACAGACTTCCCCGTATTAGTTTTCTATTTCCTTTGGTCTCGGCTAGCTTGCCACATTCTCTTGCAAGCAGTCATCTGTCGCCGCCCAAAAATCATTTCTTTGACATTTTATTTTATCGGTTTCCTAATGGTAGAACAGAAATACTATTTTAAGAATATTAAAGAACAGTAAAATTTCGTCCTAAATAATTGCAAATTTCTTTGAAAAATTTGGAGCCGTATTTAAGAAAATGAAAATTCACCATTCTTGAAAATTCACCATTTTCGGGCGCATGACTACAATACTTTCTCTTCCAACGAAGTAAGAGCGAAGAAGTCAAAGAAGACGAGTGTGGGACTCTCATTTCGATTGCTGAGCATTCTCAAATCGAAAAATTGGTCATCCTCACCCAACCGCGTTACTACCTACATAACCATTATGCATGGAGATGAAGCTACTCACATGAATACATAGCACTCCCGAATTCTCGCGAGAATATATTAGCGTCGACAGTATCTTGTAGTCTACATTTCTTCAAACAAAACTTCAGAAAGTTCCTCGTAATGTAATCTTTCTCACTTGAGAGGGAAATCTATTTGCTTTGTTCTTGTCGGATGCGCTCTCGGCAAGTCTCAGCAACACTTCTCATTTGCCACCAAAGCGTTCCGCCGGAATACCAAATGGCGACGCTCTTCGTGGAAAAGATATTCTTAAATCCAAGAACTGCTTCGACAGTGAGACGTGTGTAGTGGAACATCCATGACGCGAATTTAAAGTGGAAAATGAAAAAAAGAAATCCGATGTTTGGACACATTGGTTTGAAGTGACCAAAATCGAACTCAGAATCATTAGAGGTTTTGAAGGCTACAATTTATTAACAGAACAGGGTACTACTTACAAATTTAAATGCGAATTTTTATTGACAAACGTTCTTATTAACTTTTAGAGCAATGACTTTTTCCATTGTAGTGACTTTGACCCTGGGATCCTAGGGTTCGAGTCCCATAATGGTGGCGGATTTCTAGCCATAGCTAGAAAACTATGTCGAATTCAGTCGCTGTTCGGAGGAGAATGCTAGGGTCCGGCTGCTCTGATCGGTAGTTTTCCATAGTTTCTCTGATTGCTTCTACATCGGCCGATGTAGAAGCAATACGGCAACAAACAGCCCCCTCATACGCTACTATAGTAGAGGCAGAAAATTGCAGTCATTTTCGAGGCGATCTCTGCATTCCTTTCCTGTCCTCTCGTTTGTGGCGTCTCACAGGGACCGAGAAGCTCGCCGCCCGCGCCGCCGCCCCCAGAGACGTCGCGTCGCGTCGCGTCGAGCCCTGTGGTGGGGGAAGGGCGTTCCCTCCGCCCCGCTGGGCCAGAGGCTGTGGATGAAGCCGTGATCGCTTATCTCCAGCCTGCGGCCCTCCTCACTCAATTTGGGGCAGCAACGGGTCCCCACAGCGTCCGCGATGAAAGCATCAAGGCCAGCGATCGTTATGATGCCGAGTTTATGTATCTTAGTCTCACCGAATACCTAAAGGAAGGTGGTTGAACGAATGAATCGTACAGATAGTACATAGGAAGGGAATTAACTTGTGAAGAAATAGAGCAATGAAAATTTTTATCTGCGAGGGGGTCTCATGCTTTTGAGTTTAGTTAAATATTGAATACTGTAAAATCAAGGCACGAATATCGAACCATAATCTTCTTGTCCCGTTGCATCTCGAAAGATGTGCTGCAAAAGGACATACACTGGAATCTCTCATTACATTAATTAAATGTCCACTAATGGTTTCGGGAGAAAACGCTCGTTTAGATTACGTATCTCCCAGGCTTCTTTGAAACAAATGGAGTGAATGGGACGGAGGAACGATTCTGTGAATGCAAATAAAGAGTTCGAAGTTTTTTTAAACATCGGGGGGGGGGGGGAAGAATCATTAGAAAACACGCAAACTCTATACATAATTGAAGTAGTGACTACCAAAAATTCACAAGTTCATTTGCCAAAGTTTTGAGTTAAGAAATATTATTTTAGAATATCTTAAAATATACTAAAGATATTACTTTATTGCTTTCTAAACATATATACATATTAGATGACAAGCATTTCGTTCTGTTTTAAATGGAATATCTTGTGAAAGTAATGACTATTCCAATATTCGCCTGATGTTGATCGGAGAAGCTACCGATCAGAGCAGCCGGCCGCTAGGATTCTCCTATAAACAGAAGCTGAATTCGAACAGCTCTCTAGCTGGTTGCCAGCATGTTGACTTGCGTCTTCACTGCGACTTCAAGCTGACATTGTCAGACATTACTACGCTAGCGAAAAGCCATACCGATCGAAAGAAAAGCCCTGCTGTCTTCTGGAGTTATGTTGATTCTCGACCTCGGACAACCCGTATAGTACTTTGGTAACCCAACAAATTCTTGCGGAGTTTTAATGGGAAGTTTTCGATCACCTGTCGTTCAGCTAGACCTAGCAATTAGAGAAGTTTATCTTTTATGAAAGCAGATATTGCAGAAGATTCGAATAAAGGTAAAACGCACAACCAAGAGAAATTCTAAATAATAAAATATTAAAACTGTATACATCTGTTGCAAAAAATTTGAATCAACCTATAAGCGGAAAAATCACACTGGCATGAATTAATTTTAATCGGAAACTAGTAGATACTGCATGTATCAAGTCTGCTGAGTACAGAGTAACAAATATACACAGTTTCATTTACAATATTGTCAAATCTTGCAAACGATATGTATTTAGAAAGATATTTTTAAGAGCACAATATAATGATCGTATTTGAATGCTTCTGATTTCAACGACTTTAGTTTCGAGAAGTGTCGAGCATTTGCTGTATTTAGAAGTGTGGACTTCTTCCTCTTTGGTGTTAAAACAAGTGAAAGATGGCTGTTTACCATTTTTATCGCTCATGTTACCGTCTTCTAAAAGTTGTCGCAATGAAGCGTTGGAAAGGCAGTATTTTATTTGATGAAGCTTCGACAAACTCTTCCAATCGTCGTGACGCTTCTTGTTCATCATGTGTGACACATACATTGTTGGGATTTTGTTTTTGGAAGATGTTTCGATTTTATTTTTGAACACATTTATTGCATGTGTTTTGTAAGCAAACAGAAAATTCACTAAATAATTTTATCGTTAAATAATTTAATTATAAATATAATAATAATTATTATTATTGTAATTATTTGATGACCAGGTTTTGATCTTTTACTTTCGTACAATATCTGAAAGATCATTACTGCAAATGGTTTTTGTATTCCCTAATTTGCATAAAACATTCTATAATTTCACTATTTATATTGTTATTAGCAGAGACAATTTATTTTCTCTGCTTTTCTACCTGTAGAAAATATTACCGTATTTTCAATCGCGGCTAAAAGGAACATAAAGATGCTTACTTTCTTCGGTTTCTCGGTCGTCAGATTGACCCCGTGAGACGGGAAGAGATTCTTTCGCCGCATCGCGTCTCCTTCCGCTCGCCACGTCCACCCACCGGCGCCGGCCGCCCTCCACCCCGCCCCCCCCTCCCGGGCACCTCGCCCCGCCCCCGCCTCCCACCCTCGCTCTCCGCCCCTTCGGCGCAGGCCGCCTACCTGCGGGCGACGGCCTAAGTGACAAATGCTGTCCCGATAAGCCTAATTAATTTGGCGAACGGTGGGGGCGCCGCCGGGCGATAGCATCGGGGCGGGCGAGGGCGCGGGCGAGGGCGAGGGCGCGGGCGAGGGGGCGTGTTGCGGTCGCTGGAATGCGTCGCATTGGAGGGGCGGTGGATAAGAGGAACCAACCGCCACGACCACGCAAAGAGACATTATCCTGTGGGATCTTCCAGTTGATTTTCAATACGTGTTGACCCAAATTGATCTTCAGTGTAACTAACACTTTTTAATTTTTTTTTCTCTTAATTTTTACAGATCTATTATATTTTATTTTCCTGTTAAAAGCTTTATTTTCGTTATAATTTTTATAGTCCATCAATGACAAAGTGGTGGGGTTAGATAATGTTATAACTTTTTATTTTGAAATACATATAATAAATAAATATAACGAAATAATAAAAATGCGTCTTTCTCCCAAGAGTAATGTTGAGATAACTTTCTAATTGAATGGAAATTTATTTTCTAGATTTTGACTTAAAACACTTTTGAATATTCTTTATATGGAATTTATTTCCAAAAATATTCGTAGTTCTATCGCTTCGTTAGAAACTCTGCCAGTGAACAACCAACTTTAACAAGAGCAGAGTTATATTCCTTGACTTGACTTTCATCAACATTGACATGAATTCATAAGCGTGCGATGCAAGAACAAAAGGCTCATTTTAATTCTAAAATCATGTATATAAAAATCGCTGAACCTGCTCATCATTTAGATTTTTTAATTAAAAAAATATTTGTTATTGTGATGCCAATCAATTTTGTGAGTTATTGTTCTATTTTTTTCCATTCAAAAGAAATTTAATAGAAATTATTTAATGTAGTGTTGGATTCTTAGTGGGGTCAAGATCTCCTCCCGAAAAAAGCACTTCGATAAAATCAATGTAAAGGCAAAAAATGCAACAAAAAAAAAAACTATCCAAACGGCTGAGAACATTTGCTGTTTATATTGTAATATGATTTAGTAGCAAAAAATGGCTGCTTAATCTGTCATTAACATGCGCTTGTGAGTGTTTAATTTTCCCAAGAGATTCATCAACTTTGGTCACAAGTTCCGTTAGTGCATGTTATAGACGGAAGGTGGCGGTATTCCTAATCCTGATCTGAACCAGGAGATCCGGCGCAAGCGTACACGTGGGCGTGTATCCCCCTTCCAGGTTTCTCTCCCAGCGGGCACTTCCCCACCTGAGAAGCTCTAAGCTCCCGACTGGCGTCCTGATACATGAGGTGTAGAGGGGGCCAGTATATGAGTGTTTGTGCGTGTGTGTGTGGAGAGAGAAGAGAGACAAAGATGAGGAAGGGAAGAATACACACATTTCTTGGTCTGTAATAACAAACAGATCTAATAATAATAAATTAATAAATTGATGTAACTAGTAATATACATATGTATTTATTTAAACAAAACATTGAATTTATGGCTCTGAAAATAAAAAAAGTTCATTTTTTCACAACAATATTTGTATTTAATGACAAACCTATTACATTTTTAAGTCAAACAATGGTCGATGAACGAATCATCCGTGAGACTTTCAACTTCACTCTCCGACCCTCGGAAATTCTGGGGTTATCCTACACATTTTGGAATTTTTATCATGATAAGTAAGAGTACCTGTTTATTTCAATATATGACTTCCTCTGAATAATAAGAAGAATCCAATTATATCTTGCATGGTTTTGAAGATTCTCATTTCCTAGTTCTGAAATGTATCATTATTGTAAAAGTTACATCATGTCTTTTTTCAAGAACAGAACTTGTTAAAAGTGTTTACAATTTCAATTCCATGTTTTTGGAACCCTTCCTACATCTTTATTACTGTAACTAATTATTTTTTTAATTCTGTCTTTATCAGTACTCTTTTATATATGCCAAATTCGTTTAAATACAAACCGAACTTAGAGATAAAAGAGAATTAAACGGTAAAGCTAAGGTCTCCCAAGGGGATATATCATCAACACTTGGGGTTATTTTGCTTTTGTCGAACTGTTTTCTTTGCATGCGGTCGTATTATTTACAGGCATATGAGCAATATTAAACCATATTCCTACAGGTCATCATGTCTTCTGAAAACTATACTTCTCCCGAATTAGCACTGCATTCGACCGGAAGGTCTAACCTTCTCACGAGCGCATAGAGATGTCTTCGCATTCGTGACTCACAAACAGAAAAAAAAACAAGTACTGGAGTCGGATTCGGTTTCCGATCTGCAGGTATTCATATAGCTCGCACGAATGGAATATTAAGCGGCCCGATCTCATGCATTGAGTCGGAGGAACGCCCCCGATGTCTGTATCAATATTTAATGCAGCAATTCAAATCTTTGGTTGAGGAGGCCGTGACCGGGAGGCGGGGAATGTTGGAGGGGGGAGGGGGGGAGGAGCAGGCGCGGACGGTGTGGATTTGCGGTCGCGCCGATATAATTCAGCCACGCGGAAAGATATTCATCTGCTATTTACGGATTTATGTTTTATTTAGGCAGTAAAATGGTGGCGCGGACGATAAATATTTTGTGGGGCGACCGTGCGTCCCGACTACTGCGCCGGGGAGGGGGCAGGCTCTTAATAATTGGCCGTAAACCGAGAGCGTAACGCACATTCCTGCGCCGACTGAAGGCGATCGGCGCGGGGCGTCACTTCTTCTGTTAACGAACATCGCTATAAATGTCCGCCCGGCCGACATGTTTGATCTCACCGGCCCCTGCGTGTTTAACGATTCTCTCGTGTTATCTGCGCGGCCGCATCGGGGGCGACCCTCATTACTTTATCATCGGGGCCCCGAGGAGCGCGGCCTTCGCCCGCCCTCTTTTGTTTGTGTTTCCGTTTCACGGCATTGCGTTGCGCGTGCGTTGCCAGGTGGGGAGGGGGGCGAACAAATTTTTATTGGGAAAGGAGGGTCAACTCAGGATTTGTTGAGGCGAGCGTCGGCTGCCCTTGCGCCGTTCTGTTCCTCAGGAAGCTGCAGAGAGAGAGAGAGGGGGAGAGAGGGAGAGGGAGGTGGTGAGAGGGGAGGGGGAGGGAGAGAGAGAGCGTGTGTGCGTGTATGCGCGAATATAATCACGTCGAAGATGTAACGTATCCGGTTCCTGTCCTTTGGCTCGACCGCCCGTTGCGGGTCTCGGCCGATCAGCGGTGACCCAGCCTCTCGGTTCGTGTGGTAGCACGCAGACATCCCTTCACCGTATGTACTGATCTTCTGAACGTCAGGTCTTTTCATCGTCACACAGCAATAAATACTGGGACATTTGTAAAGGAAAGAGCACAGGTATAATTTGACGCGGCCGGGAATCGAACCCGGGGTTGCGCCGTTAAAAGCGAGCACGCTAACCAATTAGCCACCGAGGCGATATGACGTATTGCGAAACGGTATTCGACGTTTATTAGTGAAAATGTCATGACGATAATTTGCTATGCTTTCTAACTAATTTGCCAAATGCTTTCCAACTCCGTGATGCCTTTTTAGGCTTCTTGGCTCCGTTAAGTTAAAATCCCCGTTCGCTCGTAACATCAATTAAAATTCTGAAAAAATATCGAAGACAAATTCTTTACAAACCGACTACTTGTCAGACTACTTTCTACACCTTAATTTTGTTTGTTCGGGCGTTTTCCTCTATCGTTGCGTGCCTCACTGCACCTGTCAGAACGAATTAGAGTATTAATTAGCGATGCATGTGATGTATTCTGGCTCGTGGTCTTTTAATTTGGGGCCCTTGGGGCTATTCCCGCGAGAAAGCGGGGAAGAAGCCCATCCCGGCCGAGTGCACCGCAAAGGATTAATTACGTGTAATTATAAACCGTCATTAATAATAATCATCTTATCTCCTGAGGTATTCTAGGCGCATCCCGCGGCCCCGCCCTGGCGGGCCGCGGGCGAGCTATTAAGGACTTGCGCCCGGAGCGAGAGCTCGGAATATTCACGGGCGCGGCGCTAGGCGGTCATCACCCTGACAGGGGCCACCGCGGCGCCGACCGCTTCTTGTTTCCTCACTACGGTGTAGAGAGCAAGTTACGTAATGTTGCGCGAAAGAACGGTGGATTTTTGGCAGAAAAAAAATTCTTGTTACAGGGCTCTGGTATCGAAAAAGCGGATAAATCCAGTTGGTAAATGTAGAAAAAAAATCCTCTAACATGTGGTGCAGCCAGAATCCATGTTTTGTGGGTGATTGATGCCGAAAAATCAATTGACGACAAAACGTCTGTCTGTCCGTCTGTGAACAACTCTAACACCTAAATCGTTCACCCGATTTTCTCTAAAATTGATATTCCCCAATCGATCTGACTGATGTCGCAGCCCCTTGAATTTGAAAACGATATTTTGATTTTGGGGATTCTTTACATGTAGCCCTTGGGACATTCTCAAAATTTTAAAAAAAAAATGCCTCCATCGTTTTTTATTAATTTGGATAGGGTGAAGGGCGTTCAATAGGATGGTTTATCATTCTGAAAAATCTCATTTTCGTTGAAAACTGATTGTTCGAAAATTGCAAGTTAAATTTTTTTCGGCATCTTCCTACAGCTACAATCATGAAGATAAATATTTTTCCCTTAATGAAATCCGTTCCTTAAAGATAGGCTTTGAAATAAGGTCCTGCACAATTTTTCGAAAAGTTGAGTGCTTGTTGCGTAATTTTGCGTGAAATTTCGGTCGAAAAAGTGCGTCCTGATTTAGCGCCACTAGTTTCCATTTATTTTCTAATATATTAATTCATGGCTTGGCCTTAAGGTTTGGCATTTAATGCTTAAAATACAAAATAACTTACACACAGACATACAGCTACAAACAAATGATCGTGAATTTATTGTACTACTTTTGCTTTCAGATTAACCAAATGAATTTCTACAATATTTTTACAATTTTGTTGTATTAGAGTTTCTCACCTTTTATATGAGTGGTGACAGTTTGGAAGGCAGATATTGGGCAGAGTCAAAGAGGAGCAATAATTTCATATCCTGGGATTTCTTGATTATTGGAAATTATGATTCAATTTATAAAATTCAGTCTTTCTTGGAAAGCGTAGTGGAATGGTGGCTCGATTTGGGACCGAAGGGCCAAAAAGAAACAAGTAGTGTTTTAGCTGTGAAGTGAATAATGTCATGTTGGAAGCAAATATTGAAATGAAGTTGTGTGTTTTGCGCAAGGCGATTCTGCTGCTGACTGTAGCACGCAATTCACTAGGTTCTTCCAGTCAGATTTTATATCGCCTGAGAGTGGTTTCAGACAGTGATTCACTCGGTTTTCGTACAAGTCTCTTATACTGTCTTGCTCAAACAGCTGGACTTTGAGCTTCTTCGGAGATTCTGATATCCCTCTTACTCTTTATATATCTATAAAGAAGACGAAAACTACTTTGTAGTAGAAAATGATCAAAGCTAATTTCTGGCTAATTTCTGTGATATGTAATCTCAATTTGCTTTTTATAATCACATAATCTAAAATTGATTGCATACATCGAACTACCCATGTATATTTATGGATGTCTTTGTGTCTGTAATAGGTAGTAGTTATTTTGAGATTATTAAAAGCACAGAAGTATATTCTTTTTTCCCATTAGCATTAAGAGTCCTTTTTCCAATAGTTCCAACAACTTCATTCACAGGAACACATCCTACCCTGGCATTCAGATCTCCTGCTATAATTGTATAGTCAGAGGCCCTTGCAGTGTTTAAGCATTGCTGCAATGTCTTATAAAATGTTTCTGTTTCTTCTTTCTTCCCTTCCACTAGAACGTAAGCTCCTATAATATTCAGGTGAGATCTTCCAATCCTCAGCATCAATGTCACAATCCGCTCTGATATCCATGCGTACGAGATTATTTTGTTCTTCCATTTTCTCCACCACCAACGAAAAGGTCATGTTCTCCCTACGTGGGACGACCCATTCTGAAAATAATTTTATCTTTTGCCTAAACGGACACACAGCACTGAATTCGTCCTTGCGAAAAATTGCGCTGGTGGTGTGTACAAATTAAACAAGTCTATTTATTGCAAGTTTAATACTTTCCGCAACTTTTCCCGAGTGTGTTTTTTCTGGAGAGGGCGCCACCCCAGCGCCGCTGGCGCGTAGGCCAATTCCCACGGCGGGGCGGGGCGGCCCTGGACCTCTGTGCCGGCTGATGGAGGGGGGAGGAGGGAGGGGGGCCCCGGAGCCACTTCCTTACAAGGCAGCGGCGCCCGCTGAGGACGCGGCGCGCAACCAGTACTAAATATGAACGCCACGTAATTCAAAGGGCCCAACTCAAGCGCCACCTCGCACCAGCGGATCTGTGTTACGTTTCCTAGAGGGAAAACGAAAAAAAACAACAACAAAAAGTGTGTTTTGAAAATAGTTGGTTGTTTAAGAAAGTTATTGTACGTATAGTAAGTAGTCACCTATGTATATTGCTTGATTACTAAACGAAAGAAAAATAGTAAGTCCGGTTGTTTGAATTACTTGATTTATAAGTTGCGAAGAAAATAGCAAATTTTAGTGTTGTGAAACTTCAGAATGATATAGAGTCGATTTTGACTACACAACGTGTTAAAAGAAGTAATTTACTACCTACAGCTTCAAGATTTATCTCTTTCTTTAGAAGGGCTAGAAATAAGAATTTTTGTGTCGAAAATTCGCTTTTTTCTGGAGCACGATTACAACACATTCACTTTGTAAGAATTACAAGCGAGAAAGTAAAAATATTCTCAAATCTTGTAGAAATGAGGAATAATTATGTGTTCAATTAGTGGAACCCGGCAGACGTTCTGCTCTTCATCTCCCTCTTTCCCCTTCCATCACCCTTTCTGTCTCTCCCTCCCTCTTTCTCTCTATCTCTCTCTGTCCCCCTCTGTTCCTGTCTCTGTCTCTGTCTGTGTCTGTTTTTTTTGTTTTTTTTTTTTTAAATTCTGGCCCTCAAGAAAATGTGCGCAGATAAATTTCTTTCCCCACACGTCATATACAGTTTTTACTGTTTTTGACAAATAAATAAATAAAAGTCTGACTGTCTCGATGTGTCTCTGCCTTTCTCTGTCCCTCTCATTCACATTTAGTTGCAGATTCTGCTCGTCTCTGAGCAGGTGAGATAATATCGAGAAGCGCCGGACCAGAAAAATGTAATAGAATGTTCATGAAGATCAAATCCTGTAGATTACGATGTGAGAAACGTTTGTTAGGCTTCGACATTTTAGTTTTTAATGTCCTAGAACGCTTCGTTTAGGAGTTATTTAACGATATATCTGCTGAGTGTTGCAGGTTGCATTTGATGTGAAATATTTAGTTTTGTTCAAAAGCGCCGAGTAGTGGAGTTACAACGGAATTAACCGCACATAAACCTTCTCGGTAAAAAAAAAACACCTAGAAGTGTGTGTGTGTGTGTGTGTGTGTGTGTGTATATACACACACACACACACACACACACACACACACATATATATATATATATATATATATAGCCATAAAACAACTAGTAATAGATAATTCCTATGTAAGTGAAGTGGCATTCAGATAATGCGTGTTTCCACCAGGGCTTCTCGGAACTCGTATCTATCTCAGCACTCGAGGTGTGGAGCGAAGCCACCGTTTCAAATACAAACAAATGTCTCTCTAAAATTTACTGTCGACTGAAGCACCCATTATATTTGCTGCTCGGAATACCCACTGTTCTTTATATGACGGTTTCATTATTACATTCCCCAACCTGTTTTCTTTTACAGTAAACTGGAAACTATTATTGCGTTCGACTCAGGCAGAATATATTTTTTGGAACTTCTGGACTTAAGCGCATTTTAAAATATAGGACAAGAGAAATTTATGACGTGCTAAATAAACCATGTATGGAGGTTTCGTGGGCGTTTTGTTTGAATGATGGTGTTGGTTGGAAAAGATTGTGTTTCTGCGGTCGGCAACACTTCACACCTGACGAAAAATAATTAACTGTCTGATTGTTTATATTTATGATTTAATACCAGAATTACGGTAGGAAAGATTTGAAGGGAAATTTCATATTTCTTTAATCTTTTATCTCACAATTTTACTAGGGTATTTTTATTTACTAGTATACGTAACTTTATACGGAATATAGAGAAATTTTTGTAATGTTGCCGAAAATCTAATTCGAGGTTTCAACGAAAATACACCTTTTGGGTTCGCCTGTTACCGAAAAGTCCCGTTAGTTTCTGCGTATTTGGTCATTAATATTGTTTTTTGCCCAAATATTCTACGTTACTTAACAAGTAACACGTTCAAGACACAGTAAGACGTACTATCGGCGACAAATTCAGGAAGCACTAGTGATACTCCAACGTTTTAAAATTTCACAAAGCACCTGTAATGGTCGTATAAAACTGTATTAGTTATATTGAATTGCTATTTACAATAATTATTAATTGTTAAACTTTGAGAAACTTTTACAAGCGAAACTTTGGGTACAATGCCTGGTTTAAAACAAGTTCTAACACGTAATTCATTGAAATAAATGAGTATATCGCTTATGAGTCAACGTTAAATTCGTACTGTAGAGAACGTTCAGCTCTGTGTTCCAACAGCAACAATATACTAAAGATTGTCCAACTTTAAGTAGTCCTCTCGCATTTATTCACAATATGATTTATTGACTTGCTCAAAGTTTTTTGGAAAGATAATTTATTAATCTATATAATATATAAATATATTATCAATTTAAGTGCTTGCAAAGTGACGTATTTCCGTGAATCACAATGGTTCATGGAAGGGAATTATTTTGTTCACAATTAGCCTTCAAGTACACAATTCAATGGATTTCTGATATGTTTAACTTACGAGGAACGCAATCTCGAACAATATTTGGCGTGGAGAATCGTCTTAAGAATCTATTGATACGTAAAATCAGAAAACAGACGAACATGGAAGTATGTCATTTTGGAAATAAACTCTTTAATTTACAAGAAAATAGCATTTTTGACAAATTTGACTATAACTGTTTTGAGTATCAAATATCAAAGGAGTTCACAGATATTATTTACTGAACAGTGAAACCATAACGCAAAAATTATTTTTGGTAAAAAGAGCTCACGTTCGATTGCTGGTGGCAACTCAGTGAGGTTATAAAGGTAGCAAAATGCTGGTCATTTCTAAATAAATCTCTGAAAGTTCAGAGGAACCCATAACCCGGAAGAACAGCTTAATAAGTCGGGCGTGGGGCGCCGCCCCCCTCTCCCCACCCGGGCTCTCATCTAGCAGCAGCGGGAGGGCGCGCGGCATCTCCTGCGGAATGTACAGTCGACTCCGGTTGTAGTGAACTCGGATATAGTGAACACTCGGTTATACTGAACTTAAGTCACTAGACCGGTTTCACTTACACTACAAATAAGAAGATTCGTTTATAGTGAACCTGAACCTCGGATGTAGTGAACGTAGATCCTGGAAAATAATTCCTTCATGGAAAATAATATGTCGCCTCAGTGCCACACAAATTGCAACACTACTCTGCTTGAAAAAAAATCGTCGGCCAAAAGTCATAATCGAAGAAGACTCTCCTGTCATCAGGTGAAGGTAGCGGTCCGGGAGTGGGGACCTTACTGATGATATAACGACATTACGATATTTAGACACTGATGTGAATGCAGAATCGAGCGTGGAGCGAGCACGAACTCTGGAGAATGATCTAGAGAAATTACTAATCAAAAATGTACGCAGGAAACAATTGAAAATAATTGTTTTTTAAGGACAAATAAATCATTGAAATTTTCATTTCGTGCTGTTAATGTATTTCGCTATATCTGTTGTATTAATAAAAATCAATCGTCATGGAGAAATTCTAATTAATTTTGACATCGGGTATAGTGAACCTCTGATATAGTGAACCTCTGATATAGTGAACCTCTGATATAGCGAACCTCTGATATAGCGAACCTCTGATATAGTGAACCTCTGATATAGTGAACCTCTCATATAGCGAACCAAACATGTTAGTGCCCCGAAGTTCACTACAACCGGAGTCCACTGTATTCATAAGCCTCGCCCCGCGTTACGCCCTGGAAATTAAATTAGGTGCTTTACGGCCGGAAACCGATCAGGCGGCGGCCGCCTTCGCCAATCGCCAATCCCCAATCGGGAGAATCGCTTTCGCGGTCGCGGCAGTAAAGCGCGCTGGGGGCTGCACCGACACCCACCGGTAATCGCCCCCCTGTCGCGACGCACGGCTTGTTTCAACACGGCTCGGAATTTACGACCGGCGCCAAAGAAGGGAAACGACGCCCATAAACCAGGGACAAGGACGTTTTCAAAAAAAGATCTCACGAGGATTAAACGTCCCACCAAAACAAATTTAATGACAACCCTCTCAGCAAGTTTTCAAATTGTAATTCTTTCCTATTAACCTCGACGTTGGCACTCTGAGTCTTGATCCTGCCGAGAGAGCGTGTGGCTCATATGACGATGGCCGGTCTTCAGCTTCTAACCACTCTTCAGGCCCGTTTTCACAAGAGCTACGTCAGTATGAATAGTTATACATCTACTCTAGTCAGTGATGTTCTGTTCTGCCGCCTATGTTCCCTCTTCGAACTCCTTACAGTTTTAATACATTATCGCTAGTAACAAATTGAAATTGCTTTTTAATTTCTTGGGAATATTCACGCCGCTCTGTAATCACTGCCAGTTTGAAAGTTTAATTTACGATTATTTTTTTGAGGTTTCACCTAAAAACTCGTCTAGCGCCTCACAACAGCTAAAACCCGCGTCCATATTAGGCGTGTTTGCGCAATGTAGTTGTGTGTAAGGTTGATTCAGGACGCCATAAAAGTTTATACCCACACGACACATTATTTGACAACAAAATGTGATTTCATCGCTTAAACTAACCGGTCAAGAGAATATTACGATATAAAAGGCCTACCGTTATGGAAATAAAATAGAACAATGAACTTCTATGTGCAAAATACTCGTTGCGAGGAAAATAGTTACAGAAGAAGAAGCAAAAACATTGTAAGTGATGAAATAGTGTCTGAAAGATTTAAAAAGATCTCCAAGCCACACATCAGATTTTCTGCTTCCCCCTCATTCCCACATTTACAATTTTCTGAATCTCAGTCCCAAGAATATTTTATTGGAGCTTATCTTGCGTCTGAGGTAACACACAGTGCCACGAACATATCTGTCCTCTCCCGCTGTATGTCCACTATCCTTTTGAAACATTGCATCTTTTTTATGAATGCAGAATGCTCTTTTTCTAGGAAGGGTATATGACGCCTGCAAGAGGTACAGAGCAGAACAGAGCAGAGCAGTCATTTTAAATCATGGATGACCGTAAAACAGTAATCAGTGAAAGTTAATGTTGGTAAGGGAAAACTGATGTTAACTTTTTTATATTTATTGCTTCTTTTCAACTCGTTCGTCTCTTTAAGTTTAAGGTACATTCCCATAACAAAGCTTTTAGAATGTCCGTAAGTCTATATTGGTTTTATTCTTTGAATTTTGGGATTTGACTAGTAGAAGAAGGTAGTAGAGAGGTGGATGGGCAAGAGAGATGCCTACAAGTTAAAGAGGCTTCAATCGCTCTTTTGGGAATCTTGATTTAATGTGGGGGTCTGTTGTGATTTTCTGTTGCTTTGATTTTAAATAAAAAATGTTCTTTCGAAACTGATCACTATTAACTGATAGTCGGATCTATATTCCAATATTTGCTTAGAAAAATACTGACATTATTTGTTAACAAATAGTTAATAAATAACTGGTTATCATTGAAAAGGATTAGTTAAAAATGTTATCAATGAACCGAACTTCCTACAAAGTTACGTATATTTGTTACTTAATAGAGTACGGCTGCATTATCACCAGTACAAATTCAACAGTTTAGTCCAAAATGTAGATCAGTGGTATCAACGTCTTGGACTGGTGGTCTCTCGCACTCGTGCCACGGACTACCGCTCATGGCATCGACCTTGACAACACTGATGTAGATATTAGCGTTCTTCACTCAGGGTGATAGAGAACATACCAATGTCTGGCTACCAATTTTCTGGCATATTTTCAAGCAACATTAATCTCTCTTTTCAAACAAATTATTTCAGACTGTAAATTATACTTTTGGTAAAACAATATGGTCATAATTTCATTAAAATGGTACAGATACAGACACAGGCTTACCTCCAATATATTTATCAACTTTTCCACCTCTGGTTTCAGTGTTGAAGAGATCTTAATTTTTTTTATTTCAACGCTTGTATATCACTTTCATTCGATCTCTTCTTTTAGGTTATGTTCTTATGTGACAATCACTTCTACTAAGGAAAACAAATGGATCATTTTGCAGAATATTTTGGTTCTATACCCAACACATAATTTGTTTTACAAAAAGGGACACTTAAAACATAAACAGTTTATTGAAAGAATACAATTACGAACCTTCTCGAAAACTCGTACAATGTCAAATTGAATACTGTTTGTGCAATAAATATTGAGTTTTCATTTCATTTAAAGGCACTCTCATCCAGTTAATGAGGAATGTGTATGAAATGTGGATCTATAGTAGTTACAATTCTACTCCCTTTATTTTGAGCAATCGCGTATTGCTTAAGGACCTTGTCCTCACCTAATTTAAAGAACGCTTTCAAAACCCTTTTTTCAATCACTTCACGTATTTTTAGCTTGTCGTGTCAACTGAATATATTTTAACTCATTGAACTTGTATTTCACCAGTACCTTTATATCCCTGATGTCTTGTGAATCGGTTTCACAACATTAAAGATGCTGCGGCGGAATGAAGTGTGGCCTGGCAACTCGCCCCTCCCGGAGCCCAGATTCTGCTCTCTGCGAATACTCACGAGCGTGCTTCTGATCCTTCCGTCTGCCCCTGTGTACATCCTTTTCCCCAGACATGTGCTATTTTTGAAGTAAGGAAAACTGTCCGGGTGGATTTTTCAAAAAAATGTAGAAACCCAAAACTCTAGCAGGTCCCTTGTGCCCCAGTGACCACCCGCTGAGCAGGAAGTGCACGGGGGGCTTAATCCCTTAGTCACCAGGAGGCGCCGTGTAATTCTCGACTCCCGCTCCCCTTTGTTCAGGGCCCCGAAACAATGACACGCTCGAGAGAAAGCGTAAGAAAACAGTGCGGCCTGCGTAATGGCCTTGCTTTATGGGTGTAATCTCACCGGATAATGCAGGCGCTTGCAGCACCGGCCGGACGCCTCCTGCATAATTTATAGTTCGTAGGAAAGAGCTGCAGCAGGATAAATCACCCCCAAGGAGGGGGCGGGGCGCGGGTAAGCCTCTTCTGGCCATTCGCCCCTCCCCCTTCCCGATTCCAGACTCTGCACTCTGCCAATACTCGTGGGCGTGCCTCTCATCCTTCCGTCTGCCTCTGTGTACATCCTTTGCCCCAGACATGTACCATTTTGAACTAAGGAAAAGTATCCGGGTGGATTTTTCAAGAAAGGACGAAATGTCCTTTTTTCTTATTGGACAGGGGGTTTTACTTTTAATTGCAACCTAGATGTATGATGTAATATGGATACTGTGTTCTTTTCAACTTTTTCGAGTCTCCAACGTTATAACATTTCATTGGTGTGTAAATAAATGACATTTAACTTCAACTTTCTCACCGAACGATCGTCAAAATCCATAGATGAACTATCTTTGCATTTACGTTATTTACTTCCTGAAATGCGACAGTGTTGCTATCAGTTGGTAGAACATTTTGTACAAAGTATTGTATGCTGGTGCTGGTTATAGATTCTGTGCTCTGTGTTAAATATTATTCTGCTGCCCTGTGGAGTTAATACTGCTTTGGGGTGTTTATATTTCGAACAGAATATTAAGAAGAAAAACCTTGTTTAATCGTTTACTTAAAAATGCTCAAAGCGTTTGTTGCAAGGCAAAGAAGAGAAAAGTTCTAATTGTTGAGGAAGATTTCATCATCCACCAAATGTGACTTTTTCTTTAAATAAAAGATGGTGGTCCCCAGACGTGTTATCACTTGCACTTATTTACCTGTTTTAGTAAAAATAATAAATATGACTAATATCTTAAAATTAATAGAATCAACGCTTATCTGTCGTCATTTCTTCATTTCAAGTTTTCAGTATTGCCCTATCATCCTGGTAACGCTGTCTAATATTTTTGGGTCATTTTTGTAATGTAGATTGCAGAATCACAATTCACGCAACTAGATCATCTTATTGATGTATTTAGTTCACGACAAAATGCAGACGCCCTTGAAATTGTTTCATTATCAGAGATTGCTGACTATATTTTGAATGCTTTTGTAATTACCATTTTATACTTTGTATATAAGAAAGGGTTTTTTGAATTGTTATTCTAAAACGGTATTTTTTTCTGAAAAAAAGTAACCGATGCCCACTGTGTCCAATCTACACAGAGTACTGAGAAATATAAAGACTTCCGTTTTAAAGTCTTTTCGTCTTCAAATATAACTGAAACTACTTCACTTACATCGCTTAAAATCTTTCTTCCTCGTTCTTTCACTGTCATCTCTACACCTACTTCTCTTAAAAATATTCCTTCTTCAAATATTCGTACTCGTTGAATTGTCTATTTTTGAAGTTGCATGTGCAGTTAAGATGCTTTGTTGATGCCAAACTCAAATGGATTCAAGAAAATATGACAGCGCTAAATCAAGTGTCAGGGAGCACGAGATCTTAGAAAATTTGATCTGAAATGTTTTCTGTAAAGGAGCGTCAATTGCACAATTTCCTTTCACACTGGGTATTTGTATACTATTTATTCTGGGATAAAGGTATACAAGTTTGCTAGTTTTTCAGTAATAAAGGTTATTAATCTTTTTTGGTTGCTTATTAACAATTCAGTTTTGTGGCCACCACCGTTATTGTTGTAACTGTAGGGGAAACTGTAAGAAGAACACGTAAGGACAACACAAACATCCATGGCCGAGGCAGGATTCGAGCTCGCGACCCTTCGAGCCGAGGCAGCTTCAGCCCTTCAGCCTTGTCGACATCGGCTATCCTGGTCAGCGTTATTAATCTTTGTTTTTGTATTCGTAATTTGCGTCTGATCCATTTGCACATCTCCCCTTTCCACCAACGAACTCCGATCGGTTTCTTTTTTAGAACTTTGACTCCGCTCCCACACTGTTTGGTCAATCGCCTTTGCCTCCGCCCCAAACATCCCGTGACGACGCTCTCCCCGCCGCCGTCCCCGCCGCCGTCCCCGCCGCCGTCCCCGCCGCCGTCCCCGCCGCCGTCCCCGCCGCCGTCCCCGCCACCGTTCCCGCCGCCGTCCCCGCCGCCGTCCCCGCCGCCGTCCCCGACGCCGTCCCCGCCGCCGTCCCCGCCGCCGTCCCCGCTGCCGTCCCCGCCGCCGCCCCCGCCGCCGCCCCCGCCGCCCCGCCGCCCCGCCGCCCCGCCGCCCCCGCCCGCCCCCGCCACCCCGCCGCCCCCGCTACACGCCTGCTCCCCGCCCCCCGCCGCCTTTGCTACCCCCACCGTCCTCCCCGCCGCCCCCTCGCCGCCCCCGCCTGCACCGGCATTCACTGGCCTCGAGTTCTTGTGGCGGCTGCTCCTCCAAGAGCGAGGGCGTTACTTAAGGCCTGTGGACAAAACAGACTAAGTATATTAAACGACGTCTGGTCCAATAACGTTTCATTCGTTGCCAATGAGAAAATCTGAGATTCTGTTGTTCACAAATCATTTTAGGGCATGGTTGAAAAGGTCTTTGGGTCACGAACTCTTAAGAATGTAATCTACACAACATTTTAGTATATTCGAGTGATTATATTAGTTATGCGTAGTATTGAAATCACTACATGTAGTCACACGACGTTCAGCCTTTTGGTCACTTGCTTGAGAATATACATAAATTCTTCTTCTCTTTTCTTCTCTAGGAAAGGTCCGGCTTACACGCAATATACGACATGTTACGTTTTTCTTCATTGCTCACAAGCACGTTATTAGTAAAAATCAAACTGATATTATTGAGTTCTGAACAAAAATGTGTGTGTATAAACTGTATGGACAACTTTCACTCAAAGTTCACAAAAAAAGAAAGAGAATAACAACACACGTGCTTTCTTTCTTGACCTCGATTCATAAATATTAGTGTATATCTTGAGTATAGATAATATAAATGCGACAAAAATTCTAAAATCGCCAACGTTTTGCCTTTTTTAATCCTTTCTCAGGACTATAGCGACCAAATTTAATCCCTAGACAATATACCTAATATTATTACAATTTCGTAGTGTGAATGTACAACATCCTTGACTAGAGCCACCCATCCTCCTCATAGTCGCTCGTGAGAAGTGGTGCACATTTGATACGTATTTCTCGTGTTATTTCAAATGATATTTTAAATCAGAGATATCATTGTAGCTCTGTTCTGAAACACACAATAATCGTCTCGAAATGTCTTCCCGCGTGAATGTTCGCTGGGCATGAGCGACCAAAGGCATCCCATTCCATCTCGGTCGGGGGCTGCGCTCGGCGCATTCCTCGTACGTGTTCTCTCGTCAGCCCCCGAGCCTCGTATAATGCGTTCTGTTTCAGATCACACACTCGCCGCTGGAGATACTCGTCGCCCGTGCGAGAATTATTACGCGCCTCACCTCCCCGCCCTCGGAGCCCTTCTCCATCATAGCTTTTAAGCTTCCTCAGCGCCGGCCGTCCAAAGCCCTTTTGTAGATATAATACACATAAACAGTTTAGGGCTCACGGCCGCCTTGAAACAATGAAGCAACAAATCCATAGAGGTCTCTCCCGGGGTTCAAAGGTCTGCGGCGCGTGGTCGCCTCCCAAAACAAAAGCGACTCGCCCGGCCCACGTCGCCCGCGCCGCCGCTCCCCCACCCCGCCCCCTCCATCACGCCCCCCTTCCCCCTGGCCTGACAAATTGGGGAGGAACAATTGCCCCAATGGCAGGCGGGAAATTCGTGTGAAATTCCTAATTTTCTGGTTTCCATTGTACCCATACACGGCTCGAATACCAGTCTGAAGGGCTATCCATATATTCTCTACCTTTAGATCTGATCCACGCCTCTTCTGTGTCGAGGCTTTGCCCAAGTTTCACTGAGCTAAGAAAAATTGATATTGTGCGAAATTCGTCACGGTGGTAATAAATAATTCACGGATTTCAACTGGAACAAGAAGACTGACTCTTCGAAATTTTGTTAGAGCAATTCTAGTTCGCTCATTGTGACATAGAGTCCATTCATTCACTTAGCAGCGCTTTCGAGGGGCGCGCTTTGCTTGCAGAGCATTGGTTTAAATGGAGGCATTGAAACGAGCGACGTAGCCGGGATACTGTGGCATTTAGTGGCGACCTCCTGCCGCCAGTAGCGCAGACGCGCGTCCTCGCCACAGCCAGCGAAACACAGTTCTAATTGGCAGCCTTCATACTAGGCCACTCTGATGCGCCATGGAGCTTAGATCAGTGTTGTCAAGGTGGATGCCACGAGCCGGAGCCCGTGGCACGAGTGCCTCGACCAAATCGCCCCTCCACGCAGTTCATTACCCCAACACAAGAGACAGCGCCATCACTATTGCACAACGGCGGGGTTACTAATAGTTTCCTCTCCCGGCGCTAGTTGCGCTGAGTAGCTCGTGGCATGCTACGGTGCCACTAACCGTGCCACCGCCACCAGTGGAAGACCTTGACACCACTGGCTTAGATGATTTCTTGTTGAATACCTTGCAGCCGCCCCGTCGGCACCAACATCTGTATGACTGACGCATCCTTCCTTTCTCACGCTCAGTGTCGCTGGCGGTAGCTGTGTGAAGGGGCTCGGTGGCGACCGAGTGGCTCCCTATGAAGGCGGCTTTATTTGCAGTTAAGCTAAGGGATTATGACTTAACGGAGTAATTATACAAATGAAAAATAAGTTTATTATTACATATACTTTTTTATTTAGTAGGACATTCATTAAAAATATTAACTATACTACCTGATTCTATGTGGCTGGGCGGAAGAACTTAAAGTAAAAGCCAACACCCAACACAATTCTAACCTTTTGAATCATGGTATTCACCCCGCCCCCTCAAAAGGTGTCTAAATTGCATTATAGCTGAAAAAAGACTACATGGCGCGGTCGAGAAACAAAATTGAGAAAAGAAAATCCTTCCTTCAAAACACGAATACACACTAATCTACTAAACTCTTTCTTAGCCAATAATATTACCATGCGAAGAAGTGTTCAGTTCTTCTAACATTTTCTTCACCTGTAATGGAACAGCACCACTCAACCCCGCCTCTACTCTTAATTATACCCAGATGCTTCTTAACACCAATAAAGTGATCATTTTTTGCTTTTAGATACAAAGAAATACATTTCAATAGTGAAAATGTAGCACAAACATGGTGCCTCTGGCAAGAGCCTCCAGTTCATTACGGAATACAATAACCAGTCGCGGCTCGTGGTTTTATAAATGGGGAAGCCTGCAAATGCATTACATCGCATTGCATAGCATTACAGTGCATTGCATTGCCTGTCTTGTATTTCTATTAATAAAGCTGATACAGACTTAAGAGAGTAGCGCTCCTACCGCGTATCGGGAAAACTAGTTAAAGCGCAATGCTAGCCGCTCAACTGCATAGTAATGCCATCTGGTGAGCACGCCCTTCTTCAGACCCCAACCCCCACCCTTGAAGGCTGCCTGTCCGCAGCCTTTCGTCCGCCGGTAAGCCTGTGCAGTGAATGCAAGACGTCATGCCTCCTCGTTTTACACAGGCCTTATGGCGGAATGAAGTGGGAGCCTACCGCTTCTCTCTTCCCTGTCAACAGCTTCAAATGCGTTACGAACGGCCGTTAACGAACCGACAAAGAAAAAGTTCGATATGATTGTTACAAAATACAACTCAGAAATCCAATATTAATAAATAAATACATGTTTAAACATATTTTTAAATTTCTCTTTGAGGGCGATTTCTCTAAGAGAGGCTCCGCCTTACAGCCTTTAATGACGAGCCGCGCCTGACAATAACGTTCTTTTTATGACGTATGTAGAAAGAAGATCGTGTCTCACTGCTTCGTGAGACGTTGATGAGTTCATGACGGGACACAGAAACAATTAATATGTTTGAACTCGTGGAAAAAATAATTTTTCTCTTCTGTCAGTGGAAGTTTCACTTATTAAGTCAGGCGGTTCAAGTTAACAAAGGAAGATAGCCGAGAAACAAAGCGAATCATGTGATTGACCATTCACCGTTCGTGTCATCTGACAAGCCCATTTGGGAGCGCAACACGGGCGTGACATCCACCGGACAGACACACGACAGGCGCCGGGCGGGCGGTGGACGAGGCGTGGGCGTTATGTTCGTGACAGCGGCGCAGCGCCGCGCGTGACTGCAGCATCTCGATTGTTTCCTCCTGTCCTTTCAGGGCGCGGTGGGGCGGAGCGGGGCGGGGCGGGGCGGAGCGAGACGCGCAGGCGTATGGTAATGCCCCCGTGTCGAACACCTCTTCGCGCTTTCAATATTCTAATTCCGACGCTGAGCGTCGTCAATTTGCTTTCAATAGCAGCACATTTATCATGTTTCCCGCTCACTGCTCCTTTCCACATTCTCCGAAGAGCATCCGGGGCGCGCTCTGTGGCCGCGCCGTACAATTATGTGCAGATGAAGGCGCGTGCGCGCACGGCGGAGGTGGGAAGCGCGGCGCGCCGCGGCATGGCCAGCCGGCCGACCGAAGCGCGGCCGAGGAGTCCCCGCCAGGGATGCCGTATTGGGCGGTATTCCGCCAATTGGGCGGGGAAAAAGGCGCTGACTTGCTTATTTATTTACTTATTTATTTATTTATTTGTTTGTTTATCATATGGGAATACGACAGACGGGGAGACTGCCCATAGGCAATTGTTCCCCGACCAAGATTCTCGACTTCCTCGGAAGACAACCCCCGACGCGTGGCTGGGGACTTTGATCGAGCAAACGCACCTCGCGGACGGTCCTCTAAATGCGTCTGGGATTTGACTCTCACTTTCTCCGCAAAAAGTCGGTTTCAGTTAACTATATCCGATCTGTCTCTGTGGGAGAAAGTGAGATCTTGTTAGGGTGGAATGTTGTTGGAGGGATTTCATTTTGCCGCGCATACCTCCAGGGTTCTTTTACATGCCAGACGAGTGACAAGGCTACTGTGGGTTTTCCACCCTACGATCCCTGCGCTATCGAATCCGTGAACTGGGGGTCCAGAGGCCAGTAAGCTAGCGCCCCACTCTCCGAGGCCCCAGACTTGCGGGAAGAAGATGCATTTTGCGAGATTCCGGGCTGAATCCATTGTTTCTTGGGAGAATCTTCGGCAGTATGTTGCGGTTTTTTTCTTGCGTAAATCATCACCACTTCCCTCCTTTTCCTAAAAATTCTACAAATATTGATGGTTTCTTAAACATACACAAGAGTTTTAATTTGAGCATTTGCAAATGTGCAGCTATTGTGAAAATATGTCACAGTCCTCTTTTTATATTTTTAATTAAATAGGCACGCAATCGTGCCCATCTTTTTTAAGTTGTACAAGTATTGACGGCATGTGATAGGTGGACTTTGTGCACAAGAGTATTTAGTTTAAGCAAAGTGTAAAGGTGTAGCTATTTTGAAATTATCCGCTCTAGTGTCAGAGTCCCCTATTTTCACCATCCACTTTTTATCGCCACGCGGGCTTTTGGAATTGGGAGGATTTTTATCTCACAGATGGCGGGCTTTCCTAGTGCGGATGTGGCAACCCTGGTCCCCGCCAGGACAATCCTACGGCGCTGCGGCTATACTTTACGCCCGGAACATGTCGCTGGACAATTTGTCTATGGCCATTCGTCTTCGGGGTACAAAATTGTAGCCTCCCCAACGTCTATATTCTCGATATGACAACCGCCGCGCGGCGGAGGTGACAAACGACGCGGTGGCGGCGGCCGGGCATCCCCAGGCGAAGCGCACTGAGGGGGGGGGACATGCCCGGAAGGGGGAAGGTGAAGGGGAAGGCTTCCGAATGGCCGTCACTAGCCGGTGGTCAGCGTGAATATGCACTCCTGACGAACGTTACGATTATTTCCTCATGCATGTTAACCACAAAACGCATAAGCACAAGGATATGAAATGCTTATATATCCGCGCACGAGACAAGTATGCAGGTTGGGGAAAAGCCGCTAGCCGACGGTAGGGAGGCGCCGGAAATCACCATCCATTGGGGAAGATCACAGCCTAGCTAGATCAGATAGAAAACACGCACTATACTTACGGAACTAAATACATTAGCGGTTGACGCGCCTGGAATTACTAATCAATCAAATTAAAAACAAGTATTGCATCTTAAAAAGATTCTCATTTTGCGTATTAATGACGTCTACTTCGTCGAGTATAGAGTAAACAATGTAATGCTGCAAAAATTGATGTCTAGATTATGAGGGAAATACCGTTTAGGGGTTCCCTATCCCGTAAAAGATTTATTGACTGTCTGGCTGTCTCACCGTCCGTCTGCTTGCCTGTCTGGGAAAATCAGCAGCTAAATTGTACATAAGGTTTTCACCAAAACCAATAGTTCCGTGATAAATATTAATGCTGCAGCCCTTTGAATTTAAACTAGATATATCAATTTCGGGGGGGCTACTTTACATAAAGCCCAATCAGCATTGTCAAAAATTACTGTAAATGTTTCTTTATTTTTTGTTCAAATAGAGCAAAGTATGCGTGAAGATGCCATGGATCTGATTTTTAGTAGGCCTACAACTTCTGAATTTTCATAAAAGTTAGCGTTTAAATTTTTTGGACTCCCTTTTACACGTTCCTTTTTTAAAGCAGAGATTTCTTTCCTGATAACATCTGTCCTTGAAAATTAGCAGTTTAAATTTTTTCTTTAAATGATTTGCTTAAATATTGCTTAGTAAGGTATATTTTCATTCAAAACTGAAATTTCTGAAATCGAAAATACTATTTTTTTCCAGTCCATCTTACTCTTTCAAAATTGAAGGTAGAGATTTTAAATATCTTATACACACATTATTACTAGTTTTCGCAAAAGTTTGAGTTGAGTGGTGATACGTCAACTCAAATGTTTTTCGAACCTGTCCTACATATAACTATTAAAGCTAGATTTTCCTTTCTTAATTCCATATATTTCTCAATATTAGATTGTTAAATCTTTTAATGTACTTTCGTCAAAATACAATTACTTTTTGAGTAATTTTTAGTTATATTGTATGCGTTTTTTTAAATAAAGGCTGAATTAAGACAGAAGCTGCAGTAAAATCATGCGGATTTATTCTAGAACATTTTTGGAAAACGCTCTTTGGGAAACTTAAATTTTACTATTCACAATTTAGTGGGACTATTAAGAGGCACTGCTGAAAATTTACATATGTTGCAAAAGAATAATGATAATTATTCTACAATTCAAAAGATACCAAATATGAATAATAAAATAAGACAGGAACACCACTTTGCAACTCATGAATAAAATAAAGAAAAGAGTATATAATAGGTAAGCTGTGGGCCATTGAGTACACATGCTAAGTACGTTTTGAACACATCTAGGAATTCTAAAATAAACGACTGATTTGCATTGTTACACGAATCGCTTTGGTTTCCCTTGTGGTCAGCTGTACTGTCAATTGAGAATTTTCTAGACAGTTTTTGCTCTTGGTTTGTTCAGAGGAATCACTGTCGTAAGGGATACTTGCTACTAAATGTTCTGAAGTGATGACCATAGTGGGGCCTACATTCCCGAGTGGAAGAGAACTGTCCAGGTTCGTTCTCTCGCCATCTGCAGACGGCGCGTGCTGTGGCGTCGTCGAAAGTTGTGGCAGCGGGCGCTGGTCTCGCCTCCTTTTCCCCCCAATTTCCCTCTCCGAATTTGGGCAAAGGCGCTCGGAATGAAGGAGGCTCTTGTCCGCCCGTCGCGCGCAGGCGCCTCTCGGACGGAGCGCCCTTAAGATCAAGGTCAAGGACACGCCCCGCGGGGAAAATGGCCTTAATTGCGATTTCTACTCAGAGATCAAGAACTCGACACTAGTATGAACATCAACAAGTAAATTACAGACTGCAGCTCAAAGGTTTTGTGGTAAAATGTACACTTTGTTCAGTACTTTGCTCTGAATTCTTTAGGAGTATAATCTATGTTTTCACTAAGGTGATGAAGAAAGGGTCTCTTTAATTTCTCTGGAGCGCTCATTCACTAAAAAATTCGTATCACTAAATATTGCGATATACGAAAATATTATATATTTTGACAATAACATTTGCTGTGAATGGGTTGGGTTAAAAGGCTCTGAAAATGGCAATATACAGCCTTAACAACGCCGGCGTAGTGGTTGGCAAGGTCAATAAACTGCATTCAGGCCTTGAATAGGTGGGGGCGCTGGCTAGATAGAAATATAAGATAATTTGGAATTGGTCTAGAAAGGAATGACTATCGAGGGCGTGGCTACTTGATTTGGTAAGAAATGAATGGATTGGCTATGGGAGAATAGACTGTCGAATTTTGTCGTTTTGTTTAAAAAAAAAAAAAAGAATGAAGGACGGATACCGAGACGTTGAGGGCGAAAAACGGAGGAGTAAATGACATTCTGATAGAGGTCGTCGAATGGTACAGATCGCTCACGAGTTTAATATTAGGGGAGTCGGAGTTGTAAGTTTGACGTGAGACTCAATGGTTTTCGGACTCTGAAAATTGATGTGCAGCAGTAAATTCGCTTAGGACTTTGAAAGTTTTTTATATTGCGGTTTTTGACTAATGTTTTACCACGTAGCTGGGGAGAACTAGGAACTGTGAATATTAAGTAAGAACCGGTAGAATTTCTAGGCAGTGAGGGCTGGATTCGTCGGCAGCGTCCCAAGATTAGAAGAGAGAAATTGGACTTGGGATTATCAGCATTCAAATGAGAAGATACTGCGGGGCGCCGCCGGTCAAGATCGCGTTTAGATAAGTACTGCAGTACAAAGGTTTTATTTTAAAACGAGGTCATGACCTAAAGGCAGAATAATTGTTCACAAGTCAATAAATTGTTAAATTTTCTTTTGGAAATGAAAAGATAATTTTCATTTGGTCAATCACAACTGCTAAGTAGTTAGAGATATATAATTATTTCCTTTCAGATTCCTCGCCATACTGTATAGTTGGCAGATCAAATAACCAGCTATCTAGGAGATAGCGATTATCCATTACGTGACCCATTGACCCAGCTAGCCGGACATTTATCCATTCGTTAAAATTAGCTGTGGAAGCATTGGTTTTAATTATCAATCATCGTAACCTGTTCCTGGCGCCCAAAAGTTTTCTATAAATTCGGAACGGGTCACGAATATAACAGTTCTAAGGTAAATGATGTCAGTTAAAACGGCACGATCTCGTAATAGTTTATGACGAGACATTGTTGGTACATTTCAATATTCAATAATATTCTAACTGTATCAACCGTCACTGCAGTGCAGATAAATACGTCGTCACCTCAATGCTCTTTCTCTGAGAAGAGAGGGAAAAAAAGCTCCACGTCGACGCCCTACCGCACGACCGCATTTGACTGACTTCGCTCGCCCGCACATTGAAGAGCATTTGCCCACACACGCTCACGCTCCCCACGCACTCCACTCCCCCTCCCCACGCCACTCCTCTCCACTCACAAGCTCCTCCCGCGGACGGCCACTCTGGCCGCAGCATAAACTTGTGAACGTTCGTTTGCTCAGCCGCTTACGCTCTTTCTCGCTTCCACTCTCCCACACTCGCACACACACGTTCGGATACACAGACACATCTCATGTGCTGGCTGTGACGGGCAGAGTTCCTGTGGAAACACTGTTTCAAGCACGATTTCGTGCTTCAATGGAGGGTTAACACGAACTCAGTGTTTTTGGGTAGAAAAATGTCTTCTTATATTTAGTTCATTAATTGATTTAAATATCTATATATGAATTCTATATAACTACTATATTTATTATTATTATTATTATTATTATTATTATTATTATTATTTATCATATATATGTTTAAATAATACTTTTTATGTTACATAATATTTAGGAAATTGTAACAGTGTTGACATAAGTAGTTTAACTTATTTTTTTTAAATTGCGTCGTTTATAACCAAGCATTTGTGTTAAATATAATTTGTGTTGACTGCTGCATGATTACAAACTTAATGACGCCAACTTGAACTTTTTGAGAGACAGGAACGATTGTCAAACTTTAAGAAACAAATGGACGTTTAACTGTTTGCAGACAATACGATTTTTGCGAATTACTCGACTTAATTTCTACGCTACTCTTTCTCTTAATTTCAGAGAATTATATACCACTGCTCATGTGGTATGAATATTTGTGAGTCGGAAAAAAGGGTGACCGCAATTCTGGCTCGTAAAGAAGATTTTTCGTGAAAATGTAAATGATGAAATTATAAACAAGTGCTTAGTATTTATATGGAATTTAATAATCTCCCATTTTAATACAATTGGTGAGTTGCCGGTCGCGGTTCCCTCAACATAGATCAGCTGCGTACTCGCCTGACTCCGGTTCCTCGTTCCGTTTTCTACACTAGTATAGCTCTAGCATTCGCTGGGCACCATTTGCTGCAAGCTTTCTTCTGACTAGAGTTTTCGAAAATTTCGAGCATTTTTTTATTCATGTAAGTGACGTAATGGATTACTTTAAGATTATTATCTAAAAATAACTTTTATTCCGACATAACGTTATTGCACTTCAGATTCTGATAATACTCCGCAATCTCTTCAAAAGAATCTTCCAGAATCGACCTTAACGCAATCCCCACGGTATATTAATATGCCTGCACAAAATTAATTCGTAGCTGTAACTCATGAACTTACTTCTACATGTGCACTGACGTCACAGGCGAACCACATCCTGCGCGACAAATATGCACAGACTTATTGATTGTAAGACACATCCAACCGTAGCTCCCACATTATTAGTAAATAAATAATGAATGATTAAATGAACAAACGAATTAATGAATGTGATTAAAGGATAAACGAATAAATGGTTAATGATTAAACAAATAAAATAATAAACCAATACACGAATAAATGACTGAATGGGTAAATGAATAAATGAGTATATAAATAAATTTTAATGTCTTTATTAGTGGCGATGCGCAGGCCATTGTGTCTTTTTTTTTGTTATTTAAGGTCACATCAGCTGCTAGGTCATTAGCGACCACTATTGGATTTAACGTAATGGTATGAGGATGAACCGATGTGGTGATGATAGGGGGTGAAGGGAAGAACAGATACACCCATTCCCGAGGCGGGACTTGAGCCAGCGACCCCTCGGTCCGAGATCACTACGGCACTACTGACTTAGCGATCTCGGCCACGGGGCCGACAGTGTCTCTTCTTTCTTCTGACCACTTTCAATAGTTTAATACTTAATAAATAATTGAAAGAATTGAAAGAATCATGTGTTTCGCCATTGAAAGAAATGTGTTTCGTAGTTGCAAGCCAAGGCCCTAGAGCGCAAATCGGATGCTCTTGGTTTCCAGTACGCGACCGCGTTGGCGCAGAAGCATTTCAGGGGCATGTACAGCGGAGCTGTGAGAAACGCAGAGTTCAAAGCGTCGAACGCCGTAGTTGTCGAATTCGGGGCCACTTGAGAGGCCTCCTTCATCCATAATTTCTCGTGTTTAACAATTTTAAAATACTCGCTTTATCTCCACCGCTTTCATTCTTTTGTCGAGATGATTCCTGGGTTGGCTGTATATTTCGTGATCTATTAGGCTTGCTCCGATTTTCTCTACCTCCTATTTAAACTTTCTGCGAATGAGCTCTCCTCCATCGTAAAGGTTGAAACGGGGCGCATTGCATTGCTTTCAAGCTGTGTTAAACATTACTTCATCCATTCAAATTTTGTAAGCTAATCTCATCAATCTAAAAACGTTTCCCCTAACGAGCAGCTCTTTTCATACCTATTCCCTCTTTTCATAGCGACGTATAGTTGTGCTTCGGACACAGAAATGTGCTCTTTGATCCCGTTGTAACATTCTAATGGGCTCTGCTGCTAGCGATTCAAATCTTACGGGATTTAGTCACACACAAAATTTTGATTGACCACCACTATCAAGGACAAATCGACGTTTTCAACACAAAATATTTTATTTTGGTATTTAATAAGTATACATTTCCGTATTTCGTGGGAAACTAGTTCGTCAAAAAAAGTACAAAAATACATGGGAAACAACCATTTGCAAGCGAGCTGCTGTAGCAGATATCCATCTTGGTCCGGCGTGCGTTTTGACGCCTTGTGGGCAGCGGCGCAAACAGATTGCCTGGCAGCGGGCGGGCGACGGAGGGGCGGGGAGGGGGCGCTGGATTTAATTTCGGGGCGCCGGGGGCGGGGCCCGCGCGAGGAATGACGTGCGGAATTGGGCGGTCACGTTGTGGAGCGCGCTCATCAAGAGCGGGCGGGGGAGGAGGAGGGGGAGGGGAGGGGAGGGGAAGGGGTGAGGGAGGGGGAGGGGCGGTCGTTAGCGCCCGTGCGGGTGGCGGGTGGGGGCGGTGGCGATCTGCCCGCGGTTGTGGGTGGCCGGCAATGTGGGAAGCAGGCGGAGAGCGAAGGCGGATTCTGTTCCTATTCGGCTCTTTTGCTCTCTCCTATTTTACCAGGCGATTCGCAGTTTAGGAATCAGAACACTCATCATTCACCGTCGGATGAAGGTTCGAAGCCTGCTCGATTCGGGTGGAGATTTTGGTGGGCAAAGCAGGATGTCCTGATCCTCCCGTTTCCCCTAACTCTCATTCCACCAATGCCCCTTCATCATTCATTTAATACGAATGACACCTACTCATCAAAATCATTAATCAAATCGAAGTTTGGCCATGAGGCTTAGGGACTGGAATCGTAGAAAAGCTAGTATGCTAGCATGCTGTCTTATTGTAACGTTTACTTATCCCTTACGCTCCTCATTTTTTCGTTTTGCATAATTACCTTTTTTAATTGGGCAAATTCGTTTACAAATAGTTATTGGAGGTACAGTCCCAACTGTGCCTTTGTAACGCTTTTACGATAATTCCAGCTAAAACTAATCAAAGCATTATGTCCACGAAAGGGAGTCCAATCCGAGACATCTGGTTTACGCCCCATGGCTCTAACTAGCTGAGCTACCAAGGAACTCTATAAAGAACAGATTTCGGAGCTCTGCGTTGACCGGTTTTCATCCATGATTAGCTCCCGAGTTCGATAGTTGAGACTTGGATTCGATTTCTGGTGGAGGTAACTTGTACTTTAAACAATGTGAATTATGAAATAGAATTGTTATTTAGTAACAATATCACTGTAAGGGTGACATTTTCTGTGAGGACCACATTTCCGACGTAGTACTTAAGGTTTACCTAATAAGATGACAGTGAAGCTACACTAACCCTCCACCCTTCGAAACCTAACATTTCGAAAAATTAATTTTCGATGAGTGGCTCTTATTTTCAAGAGTGAATTCTTTGCGTTGATTTCTTTAAAACAGTTCCTTTGACCAAACAAAGGCAAGGAAGAGGGCTAGAGCTGGCATAGATGTGCGTTGCTGACTCGCCTTGTGGTCCCACGAGCGTTAATGAGATGAGGGGAAACTCAAACGGAAATCCTACGACTGCGCTGGCGCAGTGGCACAATTGCTGTTGCTTTTCTGACTCATCCCTGTCTTATAAACACACACACATACACGTCACACACGTCACACCACCATAGCGTAGAAACGCGAGTAGAAAATAGGAACGCGAGTAGAACGTAGAAATAGAAAGAAGAGAAAATAAATATTCCAGAATTCAGTAATGAAATTAATTGTACAATAAATATTCATGTAAACAAACAATGATGATTTTGATGTTAATACTTATTAAAGGTTCATGTATTTCGCGTTATTTCTTATATGTTTACCCTGTGGTTACTTTAATCCCGGAAGGGTTAAAGTGCCACATTAATTCCGGTAGGAATAAAGACACATTTTTGCTCGGGGAAAAGTGTGACTACAGCCGCACTTAAGTCACGTTTAAAAATAAGTGTTTATATCATTCGTTTCTTTTTATTGTGCAATGTTGATTTAGAAGAATTTTCAAAGCCGCGGGTGACAGTAAAGGCGAGCAGTTGCCACTTCAGCGATATTCCGGTATCTAGTACAAATTTAGAAACAAATATATAATATTCTTTAATTTTATTTTACAAACAGTGGTATTAGATTAAAAAATACCTTACGTACTGCTACTGTGTTCTAGCAAATCTATTAGTTGCTAGTTCTGCTGCACCGCTACTGGTCTCTGGAGAAATATATTAGGAACCACGTGTTCTTAGAAAGAAGAGGAGAAAAATAAAGTTAGTGGTGCATCTACCAATATATAATTCAAATTATTAATCTTTACCAAACTTTGCAAGTGCACTGCGACAATACTGAAGGAGAGTCTGTGAAAATTTCGTATTTATTCTTACACTACTTTTTGTGATATTGATCTCGGTTTCATGTCATTGAATCCACTTGTATTAGTATAGAGTCTAAAGAAATATTTCTTCTTCTTACACTTGGTGCCAGAAAAATGTGAAAAATTTCGAGACGTACAAAATAGTTTGAATATTACAGAAATCGTAGCTAATGCATCTAAAAGCTCCGTTGATTTCCGGAGCTATGTTACACATAATAAAAGGAAATGCGAGAGAAGGAATGCGTAGGATTTTGTCATTTCCGGCCGGGCAGTACGGCACATCATTCCGAGAAGTCTCCCCCGCCGAGGCCGCATTCCTCGCCAAGCTCTCCCACCCCCTCCCCCCGTTTCCCCCCTCCCCCTCCTCCGGAAGAACTCGAGCGCTGCTCCGTTCTCCGGCTCAGGTGGAAGGAATTCGCGAAATCTCAGACCGCAAACCAACGACGGCCTTCACGCAAATCTCGTCCTTAAAATAAGGAAATATTTTATCTTCCTGTAAAGATGAACCAGCTTTTCCTCTGATTTCCTCTGACGAAACTGGTTGCGGGGAGAGGCACAATACTTTTAGTGATATATCATTATCCGTAAAGAGCCATAGGCTTTAGGATGGATCTAATCTAAAATACCAGAATGAATATTGATTAAGGTGTGGGAGAATATCAATTTTGGAGAATCTCGGCTGAACGGTGTAAGCGTGAACGGTGTCCACAGACGGATGAACAGAGTTTTGTCGTCAATCGATTTTTCGATATCAAGTACCCACGAAACAGGGATTCTGACGACACAACGTGTTAGAGGAAGTAATTCACTATATGTAGGAATAAGATCTATCCACTTGTTTGTTACCAGGGTCTGGCAAACTTTTTCTGCCGAAAATTCACCGTTTTCCGAGACACGATTACAATACTTTCTCTTCGTTCGAAGTAAGGGTGAGAAAGGAAAAAGAAGGAAAGGAAAAAGGAGGAGTGGAAGGAGTAGAAATCGAGGGAGAAGGGCGCGCCTGAGGTCGGGGCTGACGGTGTGTTTCTGGTGATGGTCGAGGCTTAGACTAAGGATGTATACATCTTTACTTATGGTCGAGGCAAACCGCAACCCTCCGACAACTGGCGGAGTGTGGGAAGGACGCGTGGGATCACGAGTCAGGCGCCTGAGGCTTTCGAAAGCCGCGCCATCTCAGCGCTTCTTGGAAGCCAACGGGGCGGCATTCTGCGAGTGACCCATTCACGCTGGGAGCGTAATACGAGCAACGCAGAGACCTAAATCAGTCTGCAGTGGAATTATCATAATTGAGGGCGCAGCACTGGAACAAATCAGCTACATGTCTTGGCTTTTCGATTCGCCGAAATGAGACCCGTCATAGAACATGTTTTGCAATTAAAGGCACTTTAGTGAAGGTTACGACATGGTTTCCGTGTTTCTTACGAGCGTGTATGGCTGTTTAAAAACGAATTTTCACAAAGGCCTTCATGGCAGTAGAATATATTAGAATGAATGAAATAATAGATCAAGTTCCTTTAAATCGATCGGTGGTTATCAATTTGAGAGAACATCTCTTAAACGATTTTGGTGGTAGCTTTGATGCTAGCTAGCTACGTACTGACGGTCGGACAATCGAAAGTTTTATCGTTCAGACGGACATACGGACGGAGAGACATTTTGCCGAAAAACGATTTTTCGGTATTAAGGACGCTCAAAAATGGATTCCTACTACACTACGTGTTGGAGAAAGTAATTTCCTGTGCATTGGAACAAGCTTTATCAATTGTTTCGGTATCAGGACGCGGCAATAAGAGTTTTCCTGTTGAAAATTCGTATTTTTCCGGCGTTCGATTATAATACTTTCTCGCTTCTTACGAAGTAAGGGCGAGGAGGTAAACATTGTTTTGGTTTGTGAATCTTGTAATTCATCTTCGACATTGATATAATGATCTCATACATTTCACCTATTATGAGATTTCTTTGTATTTTTCAATTCTCTAATTTTTCCAGTAATATATTGACACAGTAAGAATGTTTAATGGCGGTTAGGTTATTTTATTTCCTTTTAACATGAAATTCACTCTATTCACAGTAAAAAGGTACATTTTTATTGGTTTTGTTAATCGTCTATTAAAAGAAACTAAACAAATTTGTCGACTATCCTAATAAAGTCTTCTTGTTTTATGAAAACAGGTATCCATACGGACTCGTTCCAAATGAAAATCATGAGTTGTCATGACCGGAAACACTGATGTCACCCTATAATTTAAAATTTGATGGGCTAGATTTGGAGTTACAACATTTTTGCAATTGCTCTTTTGTAGCGTTTGAAAACATAATAACGTTCGAAAATTTTAAGCATTTATGGCGTCGCACAGTGGAAAAAATGATCGAAAACCTGGCCATAAGTCTAAATATCGATCAATTCATACCAAATTTGGTATGGATACTTAGTTAAAGTTTAGAAATAAGGATCTAATGACATTTTGCAAAAATTCAAAATGGCGGCTTATTATGAAATTATTTTACATAGATTCATATTTGTTTACACAATTATTCATTCCAATTGACAACTACAACAATTAATTTATTAAATTCTCAATAAAAATATAAGTTAACTAGTGTATGTAAGTATATATTAAAATAATATGAATAAAAAATGAAATGCTTGGAATATTTGTTAATATTCACTTCTGTTTCTCACAGAAAATGAACATTAAGTTCATAGCATACATAAACGGAAAAGAAAACGTTAGAGATATTAAAAACTTAAAAATTGACGATCGAGGACCAACACTCATATAAAAAGATATATTTATATTAATCCACTTAATTTCTTGTCATGAGTATATCGAACTTTCCGGTCACGGCTTGCCATTTGTCTTTAACTTTAAACACTATCTTCGGAAAATCTTTCTTAGTTTCAGATGTAGCTCTAACACTGCATCCATTCATTTTTGAAATTCAGCCTCTATGAATAACAATTTTTCAGAAGAATTAGCTTTATTTCTAACATTTTGAAGCAATAGAAATATTTCCCTGCGCGTATAAAATATAACATCATAATGTCATCCTGGAAAGAGAAAAAAGGTAAAAAGAAAATTTTTATATTGAAAAGTTAAACATTCATAAAAATAAAATATTTTCTAAAATAATTTGCTTCATGTATTTTATTATAATGTGATCTAGTCTGTTGATAACCTAAATATATTGCTTGGGTTATGTAGTTAGCAATGCCCAAACGTAACTTTTAATCGATTTTAAATTATTTATATTAAGAAATTGTTCAATATTTATATTTATGGTTCATAAATAACGCTGTATAGGAACTCGAACTTTAAAATTGCATTAAAATAAGTAACCTCTACAGGACGCGATGTCACCACACTGTACAGGCTACCACGATACCGGTTGCACCTCCTTAATAGTAGAAAACTTCGCCCGCTATTTGGGGTAATATATGCTTTCCCCCTGCAAATTTCAACAAATCTTTCTTATATTTAACGCAAGTTACATAATATTAATAATAGTAATGGTAATATGAATTTGTTTTTAATGGCGAGGCTCAGGCCGTAAAGCCTGCTCTTCCGCCGGACCTCAACGGACAGTTGCATTAGTCATCATAACAACTTTCATTACGAATTAAACAAAAGTCTTACGACAATTGACGTATAATCTGTGCCATACTTAGGCAAAAATAGAGGAACCTCCACAAATCTCCGATAACATCAGTGATAAAGTTTGTATAAAAATGAGGCTATTGTATTGTGTCAATGAAATACAATGTCGTGTTAAAATTTCCGTTCTCATTTTTCATTATTCCTCATAAAAACTAAATCCGCAGATATCCGCAGCTAATTTTTTGCAGCTTACTTCTTAACATATTAAAGTATAATATACAACTAAAAACACGGCGGGATGTCGTGAGAAGTATAACTTTTACTCTACACGAAGATTAATGTTTTAAAAATTTAACACTAAAAATCCAACACTTTCAGTCTGTCATTGTAAGCAAACAAATAACACATTTGTAATAATTTTATATGCAAACTTATAGTACATACCTCCAGAAACACTGTCCATGTTGTGTAACACCGTTTCGTTTCTATACACGGAAGTTATAGGTGCTGAAAGGGAAGCCGCGTGGTAGGCTCTCAGGCGCAGCGCGGGAGACACAAAATAAGGGCAGGTTTGTGCTAACAGCGTCATGCGCCTAATAGGGTTACGATATTCATTTTAACGGCATTTAAAGCAGAATTTAATCTATTTTGTTTCCCTACAATGCAAACGCCGATTTTCCCAAATTCGAGATTTCGACTTTTGGCCAGGTTTTAGGGCAAATTTTCCACTGTGCGTCGGTTGCGTGGTGAGGAAAAGTTCATTTTCCTCTGCTATCATCTGTACTTCCGGTGGTCGCTAGGTCGAGGAACCTCTGCTTTCTGGAAGGTCGTGAAAACGATGTCCTATCGGGGCGACCAGCCAATGCTTTGCGACAAAATTGTCAGAACCAGCGATAAGAGCGTTGGTCGCTCACCAGGGCGACATTTCACGCAACAATGAGAGTGATTCACCACACCGCTGAGTACATTGGTTCCTAGTTGCGCTCAAACACGGTACAATACTGGGTAAATAGTGTTGAATATTTCTTGGATGAACTAGTGGCGCTAAAAGAGCACATACTTTCTCGCCTGTACTTTCAAACAAAATTACGCTCAAATTTTCGAAAAATGTACGTGGCCTTATTTCAAAATATATATTTAACGAACAGATTTCATTAAGGAAAAATATCTGTCTTTAATATTTTAGTTGTAGTAAGACGCCGAAAAAAATTGAAATTTTCTAATTTTCGAAAAATCAGAGTTTTTAATGAAAATATGGCATGGACCATTCTCTTAAACGCCCTTCACACTATCCAAAAATAAAATTCAATCAAAATAGATGGAGTAATTTTTTTGAAAATTTTGCAAATGTCCCAGGAGCTTCATGTAAAGTACCCAAAAATTAAAATTTCAGTTTCAAATTAAAAAGGGCCGCGAAATCAGCCAGATCGATTGGGGAATATCAATTTTGGAGAAAATCGGCTGAACGATTTAACCGCTAGCATTGTTCAAAGACGAACAGACATTTTGTCGTCAATAGATTTTTCGGTATCAAGGACCCACAAAACAGAAAACATGGCTACACTACATGTTAAAAGATTTTTTCTAAATATAGCATCTGGTTTCATCCAATTTTTCTCGTGGGCTCTGTGATAAAAGAGTTTTTCTGCCGAAAATTCGCCTTCTTTTGCGCAGCATTTCATAACTTTCACTCTACTGCGTAAGCGGTAGCGATAAAGTAAAAAAAACTGCATTATGATCAATCTATATACGTACGTTCGTCATTAGATGATGAATACGCTGCTTTTCTTGGAGCGATAAGTCTGGACGCACGAATGGCGTAATCTGGTCTGGTGCAAAACCACTCGCGAAGCCTCCTCGGGCGCGGAAGGGCGTCGCCGCATGCCGCGCCCCAAACCGCCCGCGTTCACATGAAAACCCGAGCTGGACCGGGCGGGTGGGTGGCGGACGGCGCGCCGCGACCTGGGAGTTGCCCCGTGGCGGACGGGCGTCGGGGTTCGCTCTTTTCCGCGAACGGGGCGCGCCGTGGGTGGCTGCGACCCGCGAGGGCGGCGTCTCTTCAACGAACCGATTTCTTCGGCGTCGGCTATTTAAGTGGGTTTCAAGTACTAAACTTTACAAGTTTATCTGTGCGTTAAGAAATTCGGATGAATCATTCGCGGATGTGACCGCCATAAATATTTAAGCAATACGACTTTTGTACAAAATTTCCTAGAGTTAATTTAAATAATTGGGGTCCAGTCTGCATTTCCAGGTAAGATTTGGATCTCTAAAACGGAAGAAAAAATATTTGGTACTATTGTTTCTTCTACAAAACTCATTAATTATATAAGTTTTCTGATCCATTATTAACACCATGCATTTCATCCATCATTCATTCGAATGTATATCAGAACACACCCTTGAGGGTTGTGTTACTTCTTATGTTTGAAAATGCAAGACATTGCCAAACGAAATTTCCCAGAAGTGTTCGAAAATGAAACATAAGACCACGTTGCGAAAAGAAAGGATAAAAGTAACTGGAATAGCTTTGTAGTCGAGGGAATAAAGATCTATCTTCTCATGGACAATGTAAGGTTGCTTTTGAATTGAATGGCTTGTGGAGGTAACAAGATAAGCCACAAGAGTCACAACAAGCCACTCCTTCCTCTTAAAAATTAATATCTTGATTTTTGGTCACAACGTGTCCTGTTCCAAACCCTTCATCAGTATGAGTAAGATTTATAATGACAACATAAGCCACATTTTCACTAAAATCAAGATATTAACATTTACGAATAGAAAGACACTAGTTGTGGCTGGTAAGGCTTTTCATGTTACTGTCGCAAAGCCTATAATTATTAAATAAAGAACCAATGATATGGCTTACATACGTCTCCAAAAAGAGAAATAATTGAACTGAAATTGTGAGTTTGTTTTCCTACCAGATAGTGCAAAATTGCACGTAAACAGGTTATCTGATTGGATAAACATTTTCTGTAAAATAAAAAAAATTAATAAAACAAACAAAAAAACGAATTGAACGTTTTTGCATGTCGTGTTTACAGAAAATGTGTTGGAGAAAATGAAAAAAAGTCTAGACTGGAACATATTTTACATTTTAATTTTATAGTTTTACATTGCAACCAACATGCCGCAAGTTTGTGGACGTGGGATGATTTACCCCCTCACTAGTGGTGCTAAAACAACACGTACTTTCTCGCCCGTACTTTCAAAAATTTGTGCACGACCTTCTTTCTAATCTATTTTTAAGGAACAGCTTTCATCAAGGGAAAAATCTCTATCTTTAATATTTTATTTGTTGGAAGACTCTCAACAAATTTTGAACTTTTGCAATTAAAAAAAAAAATCAGAGTTAAACGAAAACGAAACCTGCATAATTCTCTTAAACATTCTTCACACTATCTAATAACAAAACTTAATCAAAAATTAGCCATTGTTTTGAAAATTTTGAAAATGTCCCACGGGCCTCATGTAAAGTATCCTTCAGAATTAAAATATCGGTGTCAAACTCAAGGGATCGCAACATCAGCCAGATCGATCTAGGAATATCAATTTTGGAGAAAAGCGGCTAAACGATTTAGCTGCTAGCGTTGTTCACGGACTGACAGACACGGACGGACGGACGGGTGGACGGACGTTTTGCCGTCATTCGATTTTTTGGTATCACGGACTTACAAAACATGTATTCTGGCTACATTACGTGTAAGATTATTTTTTTTCTAAATTTACTAACTAGATTCATCCACTTTTTCGTGGTCAGGGACCTATAATAAGAGTTTTTCTGCCGAAAATTCGCCTTTTTTTCGCGCAGCATTGCATACCATTCTCTCTACTCGATAGCGAGAAGGTAAAAATGGGAATGCGTTAATGCAGAGCGAGTCGTGTGTTGTGTTGCGTGCGAGAAAGGGAGGCCAATGCGCGTTGCGAGCGCTGACGAAACGTTCACGTCGTCCCAACGCAGAGGTCTGCCAATAAAAGCTCCGCCGCGCAAAGGGCGCAGTGGACGCGTTCATTTACTTTCGTTTTTGCTTCTACACACTAAATATAGCAAAATAATGTGACTAGATATCAATTCAAATGATAATGTGTTGTCATTTATGAATATGTAAAAATTTATAAAATATAGTTTTACTTTCTAGTGATTTGAAATCGTTAGAATTCATATTCAAGAATAATATTTTTTATTTCATAGGTAATTATTACAAACACACACACATCTCTCTCTCTCTCTCTGTCTCTGTCTCTCTCTCTCTCTCTCTCTCTCTCTCTCTATATATATATATATATATATATATATATATATATATAATATTTATTACATGTTAACTATGTATCTAGGCCGAAGGCCTTTAAGCCACAATATCTACATCCTAACCCGTTCTAATCTTTCGAATTCTGACATTCATACTAAATGGCCTTTCCATCATCAATTAATTCCACTTCAAAGCCGCAGGTAAGCGACCATTTTTCTAAATTATTTATTTACTGGTGTGGACATTGGTCTTCTCCTACCAGTCTTTGGCCTACTCAGCACCTGAAATCAAACAGAAGATCTCTCGATCGCCTCTGCATTTACTTCTCCGACCAAAGTTTATTTAATTATTTGATGGTTTACTGCTTTGTTTATTGACTTACTGATTCAGTATATTGTGGTATTAATAATAAATGCGATGATAATTATAGTGATATTATTACATTGCATCTTTTTTGGTCGCAAATTGGTCGTGTAAGACCACGCGAACATACACCTGTACTTACCGAGACTCAGTTACATTTATCTCGCGGCAATCGTATGTGACTCCTCTTTGGGGGGATCAGCATTATGCTGAATCCAATTTTTATCCCCCAGGGTTACTAGTCCTGGGGGGATGGGTTATGGAATGATGATAATGAAGGATGAATAGACGACACGAACATACAGACATACACACACACACACACACATTCCCAAAGCGGGGCTCGAACTCGCGAACCTTCCGGGATCGCCAAAGCACTATTGCCTTAGAGATCTCGGCTATCTAATTGGCAGGGGTGGATTCTGCCGATCATTTTTAGGGGGGAGGATGATCGTAAATTTTTGTTACATAATAAACATTTGTTATTATATTGTATATAATTTATGTACTGTCAATATGATACTACACAATTAATCTTTAAATGAATACTTAATTCAATCACAAATAAATATTTAAATAAACTTTGCCAAATAAAGAAAAGAAAACGAAAAATCACATTTTCGGAGGAGTGGGGCATGGCCCTTGCCTTGATCAGCCAGTGCGGATCGGCTATACTGCATATTAATATTTTTTTTTCTGCGCCTGTGGGCCATTGGACCAGTGTGCGCCACTCACGTCGCCCTCAATCGCCGCTCTGTCCCCGCCGCCGCCGCCATGTGCCGGCAATTTGGTGCGTTTACCCGGATCGCTTTCCGGCATAACGACGCGCTTATGCTCGCCGCGTATCGCCGCGCGTGTTTGCATTCGAAAGAGCTCCGCGCGTGTTTTTCGAGGAGGCGGCGGCGGCGGCGGCGGCGGCGGCGGAGGCGCCTCAAAACGTGTGTTTGTGGTTATCGCTGCTCTCGCTAACAACCGTCAACCGTACGCCTTCGGTTGCATCCCGTGTGTAGGACAGACGGTCTGAAATGGCAACCCGAGGAGGAGTGGTTGTCCACTCACTTCCTTCTAGTGGGTTCCTTCTAGTAGGCTCCAGTCGCGAAATGGACAATTTCTGTCGGATCCGTAGTAAACGAATCCGGCTCGTGGCAGATTTTTTCAGGGGTTTTCGCGTTTCCCCTACTTGTCATTCCAAATGCTATCGTCATATAAACCACATGAGCATCGTCTATCCATCAAAACCATTCACCTCTGGTATGACTAAAAAGGATGAAGAGAGCGAGGATCATAATAAAGAGTGCCAGCGTGAAATGCTAATGCTCCGCTCCATTTCAAAGCTATACAATCATCATCATTAATCTCTGTTGTAAACCTGTTCCATAAAGATCTGACGATTTCCATGTAAGCCATTACCTTTATTTTGTGACGCCTCCTTTGAAGTATGAATACTGTGACAGAATAGATATGTGAACACAGAGCAGTCTCGTCATGAAATAATAGATTTCTTTAAGCAGAAAAAACCTATTCAAAGGGACTCATTCACACCTTTTTGATTTGAGATTGTTTACAAGTTGCAAATATTCGAATTGTTTTCCTTTTCTTCCCAAAATACGGCAAATATATAGATAGTAAATAATGATGATATGAATGATTACGAAGCAGTGGAACAATGAGAGGCAGGCGAAAACCTCTTTGTCTACCATGTATTCCACATGAATTGGACCGCTACCGAATTGATGAAGCGTATCCGCTACCCACAATCTTCGGGAGCCCCCCCCCTACGTCCTTGAGAAGAATCATCATGACGCAGGCTGTTGAGACTCTTAGAGACGCAGTCATGATTGTTTGATTGATTGTTAATGATTCCGGGCACGCCAATTACGGAAGTCATTAGTCTGTAAGTGTAGTACATGTTTTTCAGCGGGAGGTGGCGGTGATCTTCCCATCTAGATAGCGAGATCCAGCGCAGATTTACCGTCGTCTAGCGGGGTATTCTCCACCCAGGTATCTCCCACCACCGTCCCAGTCGAGACAAGCTCTAAGCTCCCGACCGGTCTCCCGGCGGGAGTGGTACTGTAGTGCATGCTAATGTGTGTGAGTAAAGGGTGAGGATAGGACAAGGAAGAAGAAGGGAAGCTTGCGCGCGGTCCGTGACCCGTTTGTTAGGGCCCTGCTCGGGCATTTGCCTGGTGTTGATAGGATAAACCACGGAAAACTACCGATCGGAGCAGCCAGCCGCTGGAATTCTCCTCCAGGCAGCGACTGAATTCGATCTAACTGTGTAGTTAGTGTCGAAAATCCTGCCGCCGTCGGAACTCGAACCTAGGACCTCCCGGTCAGAGACACTGCAGTGGCATCCGTTCATGCACTGAGCCACGTCTCTCGGTACTTAGTCATGGATTCCGTGCGCTCGCATTGAAGTAAAACGTGCTCTAGTGTGGACTTCTCGACTACTCTGCTTGATGCAGTGGCCCCGCGGTTGCAAGTCACCGCCCACGCAGCAAATCGACGTTTCTTACAACTGCAGTTTTTCAAGTCCATCGCACCGTCATTAGAAGAAACTTTTCAGTAACGACGCCGTTTACAGCGAGCAAACATTAATCTTCGAAATTTTGGAGAACTATACTTCCTTAAAACGATACGTAACGCATTAAACTGTAATTTTAAAGCGTTGATGCGTTACCCTTTTTTAATTCAGATGAACCTTCGGGAGGCAAACTTTTTACATTGAAATATGGTAATATGCATTAGAGCAATAGCTAAAATGGACGAATAGCTAATTGCTGAAGAAGGAATATTTTCTTATAAACGGCTGGCTTCCCAGTTTGTGTTAAAATCCTAACAATCCCTTAGAAACCTCAGGAAGGATAAATTTACTGTCAACGAGTCCTTGTCTTTCCAGTAATTGTGGGTCCTTAGGTCGGGTCATGCGGTCGGCCGAGGGCAGGGGATACTCTGGGCGGAGTCTGAGGGATGGTGTGGCGTGAAGGGGCAACTGGAGGTGGGGTGGCTTCGGAGGTGGAGATGTAACGGAAGCAGCGGCGGAGGAGGTGAAGGTGGAGGCGGCGAAGTCAGAGTCGGGTGGGGGGTGGGAGATGAATGGTGGCGGTGGAGAGAGCGGAGCCGAGCCGCGGCGGGGCGGATTCGGATTGGGAGTCGGGCGGGAGCCGCTGACGTGTCTCAGGCCGATGACTCAGCGCGTGCGCACAATGGGCCCCGATAGTGTCGTCGCCCGTCGCCCTGACCGCGCCCGCCGCGCATCCGGCTCCCGGCGGCCGCGCGGGCGTAGGTCAGCCACTCGGGGCGCCTTTGGGGCGGCCGCGCCACGCCACGCCACCGCCCACGCAGCGGGCGCTCTGCACTGGGTGCGCGGTAGCGTCCCTAGATACAGGGACTCTAGGTGCTCGGGAAAATTCAAAACAACAATCATTTTTAATCATTTATGTATAACTAAACATAATTAATATAAATTTAATTATAATTAAATAATTTAATAGTATATTAAGCAGAAAGTGTATTAAGTCTTAAATGATAAACGAGTTTGATTAATAGTATGTATATTTATTAAATTGACATCTTACAATTGATATTTAGAGATTTCGATTAGAGAAAACGTCTTGTTCTGTAATTTCTAAACTTGATTATAATGCTGGCCAAAATAAAATAATTATCCAAAAGCGTTTCGTACTTCAAACGAACGATATTGCAATTTAGAGAATTTGCTGTATTCCTTTTACACAACAATTTGTCAAAATGTGGAAAAGATGCAATGTATGTTGAGGTATATGAAATATGTAAAAATGTTCTTACTTGTCTACTCTGTTTGCTGCTTAATTTGAGTTCAAGAGATCTTAAAAATTAGTACTTATTTTTGGGGGAATAAGTGAATTTACTTTCAAATATCAATTCATTAATATTAAAATTAATGAACCGCAAAGAAATGTTAAAATATGAACAATATTAAATGCATAAATAAACAGAATGAAAGATAAATATAACTGTTAGGCTCTCGTAATTTCCTTGTGTTTAGTAATTAAATTGATTGTGTGGGCATGATCAAGAAAGGCACCCTTGTTAGAAACATTTGAATTTGAACGATTATATTATATTCTTTGATCTGAATAATTAATATACCATTGCATTTCGCGAATTACTTCACATTCAGAGTGTGTGAATGCATCATTTAAGGATAATTTGGATACAATACTATTCTCCTCTTTTGGTTTCAACTCGTATTTTGTAATTCACGCATCATAACTATAGTTCTTTTCCTTGTCTTTCAGCCATGATATTAGCATAATATCTTATTCAAAGAAAGAGGAAGAAGATCCCATCACGGACAGTCGGAGGTGTATGCCGACTGTGCTCACATTTCAACTTGCGGTTACGCTGCTTTGAATAAGAAATTTTTCCTAAGGCTTGGAGAATTATCTTACAATGAGAATTGTATATTGGAGCATGTTGTTTGATTATACTTATAACTTGTAGATAATGACCCATTCCTTACAATTCCTTTTATTTATAGTGTATTACAAACGTAAATTCCTGTGATTGAGTTTTCCTTTATTTTCTGTAATTTCTATTATTGAAATATTCTGTATATGTCCGAGAAGAGAAATAATATATATTTGTTGGAATGATTTTGCGTTTTCATGAAAAACATTCCATACGAAGTTACGATCTTTTTTGAATTTTCCCACTTTGTATTTTGACACAAGAGAAGTGGATTCCTTTATAACAAGGATTATTTGTAAATTGAATGTTTCAATATAAAAATACTTTCCTACTTAGGTCAAACAGAATAGCGGTGCTACCTTTCTTTCCAAAGACGCCAGTCATGTTTCTACCTGCGTTTGTGATTTTTCTTCATTTCAAGAAATTTGTTCTGTTAAGGTCAAGGGCCGCTGTCTCCCATTGATATCTTTTTAAAATCTTTTGGTTTGAATATTTTATTTTGTCTGTTTACGTCCGTGTAAGGAGGAGAATAAACAAAGCTAATTGAGATATTTCATGATTCATTGCTATTGAGACGCCTGTGGGAATTTGAGAAAAGAATTAGGAGCCTTTCAGTATTCCGCTTTCTTTTATTTCGGATGAGGAAACAATGAATGAAGAATTTTACTGAACTTTCACATATTCTTTACATTAATAATTTGATAATGGTGTAATTCAATACAATGCAATGATGACTGGCATAGTTCATGATTTGTTTATTGTTGTTATTATTGTTATTATTATAATTATCATCATTATAATTTTCGGAAATCAGAGCTAAATTCGATAGATGTTGCTTAAAAATAAAATTCACTTCAGGTTGTGATAAGCCTCCTAAGCAGTAGGCCTAGTAATATTCGGTATCTCTTTTTTTACACTTTGCCCCAAATATAGGCTCTTCCTAATAATGCAATGCAATTCCCAGATTTTTTCATGACTTGGGAGTTGAAAAATGTCTTACACAAATTTTACAGAAAAAGTCTCAGATATGCGATTAATAGTTTTATGACAACATGCGGTTTTCTAGCTCTTGCATTTAATAAGACAGTTTTCCTCCTTGGTTAAAACTGATTCTTCTTTTTCCCAAATTGCATGACAGAACAACACTTACTGGTACAGGATTTTTCTCCAAATCCCGAATAACAATACCTGGATTGTTTGACGCTATTGTAGATCAGTTTTGATTTGTGGGTAGTACGACATTGTACACAACGTCAAAGGTTTTTGTTTGTGTTCGTGACACTTGGAGTATGTGTTAGGAACTTTGAAGCTCTACAGATCTGACACTGGAGGTAAATTCAGATTCTATCATGTTTTGTCATATACTATTTGGATTTGACTATAATTTGGAAAGCTCTGAAAATAGTATGATTCGGTTGACTACGTATATGATTTCTGCGAGTTGCACCCAGTTTCCTAAGGAGCAGATCTAGGAACTGTCTCTGCCTTTTGCATAAAATGTGAGATGTTCCCAATAATGTAAGGTTTTGCACTTCCCAGACTTTTGAATGACCTGGGAGTTTAACCAAGTATCTCACGCAAATTTTGCGGTTCCGATAACTATCGGGACGACTTGAGCTTCTACACCCCACATTCGGATGATCTCGATTTTCAAACTCTTGTATTTAAGACGTTTCTCGGCCTCCTTGTAACGACGTTTTGAACGCATGGTACAGCGATATCTACAAGTGGACATGTTTTCTTCTAAAAAGACTAATAACGTCCGCGTTGTTTACCACTATTGTGCGATCAGTTTGAATTTGTTGGTCGTACAATATTGTACACAGACCTCTGATAGATGTCACAGGTTTTGGTGGGTGTTCGTAGTATGGTTCGTGTTAGTAGTACGAACTACTTGAATCATGGGTTTGGAACTTTGAGGGCGGTACAAATCATCCAAAAGAGGTAACTACACAACCTATTGTGTCTTTTCATACATTCGGTCTTTGCTAGAATTGGACAAGCTGAGACGATATGATCAATGGTTTCTACTTGTTCCTGGCAAATTATCATCTTGGAAAATTTTGAAAACTGCTTTATCATAATGACGGTTCTCAACGCCTAATCCTGGGCAGCTATTAAAAATACTTTTGATTTGAGTATATGGCGATCCCGGCATACGGCTTAAGCGATTGAGTAAACCCAGGGCAAACTCAGTCTCGATGGAGGTTTAGGGCCGAAACACGTATAATACTCAGGCGGGAAGAGTGAATGGGTAGAAAATAGAAAGGTAGAAGAAAAAGTTTAAGGGTGAAAGGAAAGTAGATGTAGTTAGTATTAATTATAAAAATGGACGGAGGCGTGACATTTTAAATATGATAAAAAAATATTTCGTTTTTCGTAATAGGACCCAGGAACTGGTTGAAATTTAGATGCTAATATTACATTAGAGCATTGGATTACATGGAATGGTTGTGTGCTAGGTCTTCCACTAAAATTATAAAGAGGGAAAATGCATAGAAATAGAAAAGAATGTTAACGGAGTTAGTGAACGGAGTTGGTCGATGATGATAGCGTACGTTGAGTTGTATAATCAGGGTGCAGAAATATTAGTAGGAGCTTGTGTTGTCTATACTTAATTGGTTTTTATCCAATCACTGACTTGAATTTTAAATTTTTGAACTGTTAACTTTGCATATTAACGTTCTCCTTGTACGCTCACATGTTCACTGGCATTGTCACCACATGTTTGAGGCGTGTACCACATGTCTCCAATACGAATCCCTACGTGTTTTCTCACTTGTGCACAACAGGTACCCACATGTTGCCCCAAATGTTCCCCACATCTTTCCTAGATATTACTCAAATGTTCCCCAAGTTGTTGCTCCTGATGGTACCCCTAAATGAAACTACAAATGTTCCCCCAAATGTTCCGCAAAGTTTCACCGCATCTTCTCTTACTTGTCAATTTGGAAAATAAAAAAAAATTCTAGATTTTTTTATTCCGAAGTATTTCTGTAAACGTTAAGGCGTCGTATAGTGCTGCGCCTCTTCCGTTTAATGAAACGGAAAGTTCCGAATAGCTAGTGTATCTAGAGAAGCTATTTCAGTTTTAAATCGCGGTTATTCTTGGGTCACAGAAACACGTTCTCAAATACTTTGAAGAGAGACTCATTTATCAGTAATTATCTCATTCTCTTAAACTTTCTGGAAGATACCACTGCTTTTTTGCATTTAAAGAGTTGGTGGTAAAGCAGAGATCTTAAGCGAAGAAGTGTGCTTTTTCAGAGCAAACATTCCACAAACCGTTGCTGTCCTCGAAAGTGCCATGCGGAGCGCCTGAAGAGGAACTGGCGCCGACCGCTGATAGGAGTGCTCTAAAGAGCCACCGCCTCCGATTCCTACAGTCCACGAAACACATCTTCCATTTCGGACTTTCTAATGAAGCTCTCATAGCAGAATGTGTTGTTTTAAGAGTAAACTAGTGGTGCTGCAACAGCACAATCACTCTCTTTCTCTACATTATTTCTAACTTTTCAATTTTCTAACATTTCAGAGCGGTCAACAAAAATTATAGCTGCGCTATTTTATACGTTCTTTGCTCCATCCGCGAAAAGAATAGAAATATTGGGAACCATTTTGGGAAAAATAAATTCCTTTAAATATAAGCAAAAATGAATGCTCAAATTTTACAAGACTTTATCTGAATATCTGTCCTTGTGCAACCGATTTCATTAAGGAAACATCTTTATATTTATAATTGTAGTAGCACGTAAAATTTGAATATGTGAACTTTTTCAGTTTTCGTATATCCAGATATGTCAGCGAAAATGAAACAGACTGCTCCATTTTTTAAGCGTACTTACCCTAACCGAAGAACACATTCTTAAATGGAAGATGATGATGGCTTTCCTCTTGGTGTCGTTTGAACATTTTGAATATCCATCCTTGGCTAAATAATCGTAGTTAAACACTGCATATTTTGACAAATACAACAATTTATTGTTGGGCGTTTATAAACAAAAGACGTTTTCCTCTGGACCAAATCAAAAAAACTGAAGGTGTTTGGACATTTTGGGATGAACATTTTCTCTTCAGGGACTGTTTCCATTGCACCAAAAATCTGAGACATGGGAGAAGAGGAAACAAAGGAGGAAGCAGAGGAGAGGGGGACGTGCCCACTCGAGGCGACGCACACAGAGCCCCTTGTGCCCACGGGCAGGCAGCGCCCAGCAGTAGCTGCTCTCGCCGCTCCTTCAGCTGACGTCTTCTCGGTACTGCATGTTGATTAGTATGACTACTGCTAGTGGATATAAGCTTACATACGCGTCCTTGTAACTACTGGCGCTCACTTGTCGCGTCAAAGTACAGTCCAGGAGAAGACAAGCGAACGAGAATGGAAGACTGTATTCCGCTCTGGCATTCGACATTTCGGGGCCGACAGATTAGAGGAACTGCTCTCTTGTTTTTACTCAGCACCCTGGATGTTTGCCAAAAATTCACTCTGGAAATCGAGAATACAGCACCTTTCTGGTGACGTAGTTTCAATGGTCGAAACGATCCCGTTAGTGTAACCTATTATTTCCCAGCGTGTCTTACAATATTTGTTTTACTTTCACGCTACTGCTTACGCAGTATAGAGAAAGTGTAGTAATACTGCGGAGAAAAACGGTGACAAGAAAATTCTTATTGCCGGGACCTGGTAAAGAAAAAGGGTGTGAAAATTGTCTCTATGTAGTATACAGCTAATTAATTCCTCTAACACGTTGTGTAGTTAGAATCCATGTTTTGTAGGTCGTTGATACACAAAAAATCGATTGATGGAAACGCACGTGCTTCTGTCTACCGGATAAACCATAAGTAGGATTTTTACCAATATTGATGTTCCCAATCTATCTGGCTGGTGTCGCGACCCCTTGAATTTTTTTGGACGTACTGTGCATGAAATCTCTGAGACATTTTTAAAATTTAAAAAAAGGGTCCAAATGTTTTTATTAAATTTCGTTGTCGTATAGCGTAAACATCGCTTAAGAGAATAATACAGGTTTCATTTAGGTTAAAATCTTTTATTTTTCGAAAATTGCTAAATTTGTCTGAGCGTCGTTTTATAACCAAAATAATGCAGATAGGAGATTTTTTCCCTGAATCAAAATTGCGTCTTAAAGATAGATTTTCAAATAAGATTTTCATGCACAATTTTCCAAAAATTTGAGTAGTTTTCGCGTAGCAGCGTTGCATGCTCTCAACAGGGTGTATTCATGACTTCTGACAGTTTGAATCTTCTTCTAAACCCGTGCTCAACTTCTGTATGCCTGAGGTTAAGTCGGAGAAAGAGACTGGTGTAAAGCATCCGCTTTGCTCCGTACTGAAGTGTGCGAACCTGTAATGAGTTTGAGGGTTACAACAAAATGTAGGACATACTGGTGTAAATAATGGTATAAAAATATGGAACGCAATCGAGATTATTAGCATTTATGAAGAGGAGGAAGTACTTATTGTTCCCCTAGAAATTTCAACAACGGACAACAAATGACACTGATCGTTTCAATTCTGTTTTGTGTCATTAGTTTCTTGTAAATATTATGATATCACATTGAACTGAAAAACGAGAGATTCAAGTTACCATTATCTACAGGCAGACGCCTCAGATCTGGGGTTTTTAGCCAAATGCTTTTTTCACTTCTTTGGCATACAGTCGAAAAATATTATGAACACATTTGGGGTACTTTTTAATATAAATGAATCACGTTTATACAGTAACTCTCACAAGTATCTATTTTAGCATTCAAGGCTTAAAATGCCTCTTAAAATTTCATCATTGTTGCTTTGTTAGATATTGAAACAAGAATCAGCCACGTGTTGAAAAACATAGTTAATTTTAGATGTATATAATGATTTTCTGTGGAAAAGACGTTTGCTTAAACTTTTACATCTTTATTTATGTTCCTGCCATTACTTTAAATTCAAATTCAATAAAACAGCATGTAATGAAACAAAATTTATTTGAAAAAGTTGTAGCATGCTAAATATATTTCCTTGACAAAGTTTTCAGCCTATTTTCGCCCTTTAAGATGCTGAAAAAAAATTAGAGCGTAAAGGTCCGATTTCTGTTAATGAGCGAAAAGTCCCTCACAGCAGGAAGCCCACTTCATTTCACCGAGGTCTTGAAATCGAATTTTGACTTTATAGAAGTTAGTTTTTCTTAAAATGTTATTCTTGTAACGGAAGTTTGTTTGTGACGAAAATTACAAAGATTCTCTTGTTTTAGATAAGATTAACGTAATTAACACACCATTTACCACAAAATATAACATAATTCCTAACTTTCCACATTTAATTAACTATATATACTATGAATTTGCATGACAATTGTACGAGTATGCGCTCTATTTCCTTGCTGATCGTTTTACTTTCTCGTTCACTAGTAGAAATATTAAGCAGAGAAAGTAATGTTATGCTAAAAAAAATCGATGTAGAAATTTTTATTCTAATGCACGTTTTGTGTGTCTCTAATACAGAAAAAAATTTGTTTCCAAATCGTTTCTTCCTCAATACTTTTCTTTTATTGTCTGCCAACAACGGTGGCGCCTAAAGTGATCGCAGAAGGTTTGCCAAAATTGATCCGACTCTTCTTTAGGTGAAGAGAATTTTATCTAGAGATGGCAAAACAACAAACAGAATACAGGTTGAAATATTATAATATTAGTGTTACAAATAATACGCAAAAATATATGCTGTCCACTAGTTTGTCCTTTAAGCAACGATTATCTCTTCATCTGCATGTACTATTGTTACTCCTTTTCCGCAAAAATAAATATTCCATGATTATTCCGCGGCGTTGAATATGGATGCCCATTGTAAAACGAGATTATAATTCTGAATAATGTTGAGTATCACAGGAATATGGTGTGTAAAATTTATGCAGACAGGTATGTTCCTGTCTTATACTAGCGTCCAAGTCTCCGGTATGGTGTGCCCTGTGGTGAGATTGAGGTATATAATTAAGCTATTTGGGTAACGCCGAAGACCTCGCCCCGCCCGTCTTCCGCGAAGGGCGTGCGCGAGAGGTGTCCTCGTCCTCCCACGCCCTTCACGCCCTCTGGAGACCCAGCGGCGCGGCGCGGCGCGGCGCGGCCCTTCTCGGAAGCCACGGGCAGAGAGCGGCGGGTAACTGGAGGTGGAAGGCTGTGGGCGGTCGTGAAGCGGCGGGTGGCTGCGAGTGATGGGCTCCTGAGAGCAATGGGCAGTGGATGGCGGTCGGCAAGCGATGGGTTGTGACAATGTGCAGCGTGCGGTTGCAGGCGCTGAGCAAACGGGAGAGGGTAGCTGGTGGCGAGGGGCTGATGGGCGGCTATGAGCGGTGGGCAGGGAGCCGTAAGCAGTAGGAGACAGGCTTAAAGAGATGGTGGTGGCTGGGTGGGCGATGTGTGGTGTGCGGCTGTCAGTGGTGGCCGGTGAAAGGTGGTGGTGGCTGGCGTGGGCGGTGGGCAGTAAGCATTGGGTAGCAGGCTGAAAGGAGGTGGTGGCTGGGTGGGCGATGTGTGGTGTGCTGCTGTGAGCGGTGGGCGGTGAACAGTAAGCATTGGGTGGCGACTGAATGATAGGGTTGTGGCTGGTGTGTGCGATGTATGGAATGCCGCTGAAAGCAGTGGGCGGTGGGCAGTGTCCACTGCTGTGGGCGGTGGGCAGTGGACACTGCTGTGGACGGCGGCGGGCGTGGAGCGAACGGAGTACCCCTTCATCAGCTTATTTTAATCGTGCCAGGCATCTGAATTCAGTGACTGTTGCTGTCACCAGCAGAAACGCTCTGCCGTCAGCGTGAGACGTTAATATGAACAACAGATCACGGACTGTTTGGAAAGTATGTGAAGGCAAAGTAGGTTTATCTTTGCGCAAAAATAATCCGAATGTTATTAGAATAGTGGGTAAAAGTGACATTTCAAATTGTTAGTTTCTCTATTCCTCAAAAGGGGCAGATGTTTATTTTAAAGTATCAAACAATTCAGTTATCTGAAACATCACATAGACGTAACATCAACTTAATAACAACTACATCTTCACGTTTTGGAGTTCTCAAGAAAAGAATTTGACTGTGTGTATACACTTCAACTTTTTCAATATTTTACTCTTCTTTCTCGCCCCACTGACAATAGCCAAATTGGCATACAATTTCTTCTAAGACGGAGTACTCGTTGTTAAAGTGCTCTCCAGGTCTCATAAAATTGCAATCTACAATGAAACGTACGTATGCACTTAAACAATAAAATTCGGTATTACACTTCTCAAGTGTAAAGGGATTTGTTGCAATTGAATGGAGGTTGTAGGTTTTTGAATGATTTGTAAACAATGATTTAAACGGTGTGCAAGGGATGAAGGTGAGTTGTCGTTTGTATTGAGAGTCTCCGAGTTCATTGATTCCTGCGAGGGAAATGTCTGTAAGTAATGGAGACCCAGAAGAGGTCCATTCATGGTCTCTCGCTCTGACTCGTACTCCATCCGCGTCTGACGTACGTACGTGAATCACACTCTTTACTCAAGGTGCTGTTAACGATGACGAAAAAGTGCCATTCATTTTAGATAAATATTTAAATAATGTTGAATATGTTACGGGTAAGCCAAAATGTGGCTAATGTTTGGAGAAGTGGTTATCTCGCACATTCGCCCGATTGTTTGAATAAAGCTTTGTAAATGACGGTGATCGGATCGTTTCTGACTACTGGTTTATTCTAAAAGTGTTCACTGAGTGCTGTCAAAAATAAGATGATAGTCTAAGTGTCAGACGTGTAGTGTGTACCGGATAAGTACTTTGGCATATAAATGCCAAATTGAAATTATGTGTTGCACAGACTTAAAATTATTTTATGTACATTTCATCGCGAAACTTTGGAGTATATACCTTGGTGACGTTAGCTGGTATCGTGTAAATATAAATTTATGACTGAAACAGTTTAGCTTACACAGCTAGTCTCCCATTAGCGTTATAAACTTTCCACCACAGCCTGATACTCGTTGATCACGTACAATCTACTATTCTTCGTCATCGTAACGTTCTTCATATACTTTAGCCACATCGTGTTGGCTGATTTGTATATCATTCGAACGAAGTCTTAAGTCAACTCAAATAGCTTTAAAGTTGTCCCTACTTCAGACTTCATTCACCCAATTATAAGAAGGTCATTAAAAAGTTATTTCGCGAATTATCCTGAATAAAATATTAGCCGTTTCATGCGTCCTATCTTCGCAACATAGATTTCATTTTTTGCTTGCAATTGTACGAAATCGCCTTTTCCGAAGCCATTACAAAATTCTGGAGGAGATTTCTCCATAGTAAATTTGGAATTATAGCTCGTTATCAAAACTGTATGTAAATTTCTCGTATCTAAATTTGGTACAAATTTAGAAACAGGTACAGCAATGAACTGAACTCGCAGACTCCCTGGTGATTTGTTGAAGAAATCACCAACGTTAACTCGAGAACCCTCCGTGCAGAAGTAGTATGGTTGCGGATTCCCTGTTAGTCAATTAACAATACTTAAAGAACAATGCTTTTCCACTTCTATAATTTCATTGCATCTTTTATTATGAAATAGTTAATATCTTCCTGATGTAGCAAATCAACGAAATCTGAAATCTAGTTGATATTACAATTTATTTTTTATTCGAATACATAGTTCTTATTCTCCATATCTAAACAAACGAATTTCATTTGTTCTCTAATTATGTTCTCTCATTGTTCTTAAAATTTTTCAAATATTTCCTCCCATAATATCAACAATACGGAGGTTCAGAAATAAAAATTACTATCTTTGTTTACCGAAATTATTAACGTGTTTCATATCCACCTTTCAGTCGCTAAAACCTTTTTGGTTATTCAATGACTTCCGAGATTTGTGTAGTTGGTAATATTATGTCACAAAAAATAAATAGGTTAAAATTGCATATTTTTTAAAATCTGTTTCAAATAATTTTACTACATGATTCGAGACATTACTGGATTTCGCTTCAAAATTCTGGTAACACTTTCACCTCCCAGCACTACGCCTAGCTCGGAAGTGGCCTGAATAGTGACCCCGCGCATGACAATGACCCGGGGCGGACCGTTGGTTGCCCCGTCAAGACAGGCCCTTGAGCGAGACGTGCGCCGCGCCGCAATTATCGAGTGAGTGACATTGCTCCAAGTGTCTCCTCCGATTCGTTCCAATTTAAGCTCGCTCGGAAATATTTATTTATTGCTCCTTCACGCTCGTTTCGATTTAAATTTCAAATCCGACGCACACGTCCTGTACACGTAATTTGTTACCGGGACAGGGCCTTGCTGCTCCTATTTAACCTGGGCCTCATTTTATTCTCTCCCTATCATGTCACCACATCGAATCTTCCGAATATTGAATTAGAGTCTACCGTTGTGACGGAATCATTGTTACATTATGTTTTCCATTATAACGCAGATAATTGGCTTGAGGAAAGTTGTGACAGTGGTGTGATCAAAGTGAAGCGAGTCATTTGGTTCATGAAATGAAGTAAAAATTAATCCTGAAATAAAAATAAAATCGCATTTTTGAATGAAGCATACCCACCCATGCGAATGCCACTCAAGAGTTCCGAGCGCATTCCTAAGTACGAATGTACTTAATTAATGAACGTACAAATCTGAAACTGGTTTACTACTAGCATTATAAGTTGGAAATTATGAAGCATTGGCTGAATCGTTGTTTGCTTAATTGGTGGACCGAATCTTGTTTCACGGAGGATATTGTGTCATGACACACAAGGAATTAGATAATCAATTTAATTGCGGATTTCTAACGTTGGAAGCTATTTACACTTTAACGGAATATTCCTTGATAAATATTATAAAAGAGGCATAATTACATTTTATAGTTATAATGAAGGATGTTTGATGATAAAATAGAACTTAAAGTCCAACACAACTAGAAAGAAAAAAAAACAGGGTATGGTGAAATCATGTCAAGTGAATTCGCCCTATTCTGGCACTCAAACTGTAGTGACCTCTAAGAAAGAAGAGAAGGAGACTGCCTGTAAAACAAATGTTTGAATTTTCCACGAAAATTTTACGGGAGTGTGTATTTAAGATGACAAATTAGTCCGTCCAGCTTTATACTGTTAGAAACGTTTGAAGACGTCAATGACCCTAATAATAAATTTATTTTTTGGGACGATGCAATTTATTCCTTCTTGTTTTATTTCTAACGGAACATTATTAAATATTACACTTATAATATATCCGGTTATCCTCGCCAATTATGATGATTTGATTTGTCCAACTGATTGATTTGATTGATAATTAGTTTTGCAGTTTGCATTCTGTGTGATAAAAACCGCGCAGTTACCTCTGCAACCCAATATATAGATCGGTGTAATCAACGAGTTTATTTCCCTAACCCTATTTTAGTACAAGGATTGTGCAAATAACACGTCAAGACGAAGCGCATGTGGCACGTAGAGCGCATTACCGACAGCAAAGTCGTCGTCGCAGGCAGCGAAGCCAGAGGCTCTTGACCGAAGAGGCCGTTTGAGGCCCCGCCCTGCGTCAACAGCGCCCGTCATCTGTTTGCGCGCCGCCTCTCGAAGAGGCCAACAATCGGTGCACGGGGGCGGCGACAATTAGGCGGAGGGGGCGTTGCCCGCCCCGCCACGCCCTCCACGTGGACGCCCAGGACGCTCCCCACCTGCGCCCGCGTTCACATTTGGCGTGTGGTGAAAACACGGCAGTAATGTAATCATTGCCTTACAACAATGGATCACGCTGAGAATTAATCTTCTGTTTTTATTTAAACGTCAACGCAACTGTAAAAGCCACAAACTTTGGGGACGAAAGCTACATTTACTGCCCAGAGGCAAAACAAGGAACCCTTTACTCCTAATAGACCGGGAGCCAGCAAGAAAATCAACGTATCTCAAAGCTAAAACGTTTTGAGAAGTTAGCCAGTGTTATGGGGAACAAAGAAACGCAAGTATGGCGGCCTGTAGGTGTCGGCGTAGCGCTGAGCAATTTTTTAAATGTGTTGAAAAAAAACCGCCATTGGGGAATGAATACACAGCTAATTCTAGTTGTACATTGTTCGTTAGATAGTCAAAGTGTGAAGGAGTTGTATGCCATACCGATGCGGCGTCTCGAACTGTCCGCCATACTGAATTGAACGTGTCATTTTTTATGCGCGCTTCGTTTACGAGTTCAAAGCTATTTTTGTGGCCATATGGTGGAAAATTATTTTTCATTGCCGATTATGACCACGCCATTCCGTTACAGCGTTTCTAACTAGCCGCCATACTGGTTCAAAAATGTCGAATTTGTCAGTAATCCATGTACGTATGTATCATAGGTACGAGTATGGCGGTACATTTTTAGGACTTCCCGTGATCCATTTTCATAAATAAATTCAATGCCATACAAATAAGACGTCATTAAATGGCTGCCACACTGAAAAAATCTATTTTTTTAAAAAATACTCCTAATATCATTGGTTAATGCTGGAAAATATATTGTATAATCTTTACATCATTAAAACAATTGAAGTGAATGGTTGATTTTCGACGTTTTATGACAAGTTAGTCACAAAACTATTATATTTTAAATTAAAAACATGTATCGCAGGCTTTCTCTGCTTTACCTGCGTTAGGCCTTTTCTGCTTCACTTGCCGCACGATTGCTCTATCCACCTCGTGCTCATCCCACGCCCACTGTGCCAATTCACTCACTTCAACCAAGGGCACACTTCGGGTCCTCTCCGCGTCCGCCCATCTTCTCGCCCGCTCCGCTCCGCCCAGTTTCCCCGCACCACCACGACAGTTTATGTCCTCCTAGCGCCCTCGCTCCTCGCTGCGAGCTATCGGCGCAGGGGCAGGGCGGGGACAGAGCTGTTGCGGGTCGGGGAGGCGCTGGATGTGTGCAGGGCGGAGGCGGAGCGGGGGCGTGTTGGTGGTGGGGGAGCGGTGGCGGGGCAGGGACGCTAAGCGTGGGCGGGATAGAGTGGGGCGGGGGCGCTAGGAGGGTGCAGGGCGGGCACGGGGAGGGACGGGTGCGGAGCTGGGACGGAGCGATAGCGTGTTGGTGGTGACGGGGCGGTGGTGGGGCGGTGGCGGGGCGGGTGTGGGACAGGGCCGGAGCAGGGTCGCTAAGCGGGGGTGGGGTAGAGCGGGGCCGAGCGGGGCGGGGCGGGGCGGGGCGGAACGGGGCGGAGAGGAGAGGACGGGGCGTGGCGGGGGTGGGCGCGGAGGGCCCGACGCCTGCGCCGCGCCGCGCCGTCCACGTGTGTCCGCGCGCGCGCGCCGATAAGCCACGGGCGGCGGCGGCGGCGGAGGCCACCTGGGAGGTCCGCTTTGTGCGGCTGCGCTGCTGCTGTGCGCGGGCGGGGGGCGGGCGGGGGCCGGGGAGGCGGGGGCAGGCGACGCGACAGCTCATCAAGCGCTCCGCTGCGCCGCCACCCACTGGCGACAATTTAGGGAGCTCACTTCCTAAATAAAGCTCGGAAGTTTACTTTTCTTCCCTTCGCTTTGGTAGAGGGAAGAAAGGTATTGGAATCACCTCAGCAATATGGTCTCGAATATCGGTCGTAAAATTCGTGTTTAAGGTTCTTATGTTAGCGCTCTCCCAAAGATGGTTAAGAATAGTGCAGGAGGCGACGAGATACACGCAATTCTCTATCCGAAAATCATTATATCTGAAACAATGGATGGATGGGTGGATGGAAGTGTCACATATAACTCTGTCAAATTAGAAGCTTTTCAGCAGAAATTTTGAAAACACGTCAGGACTAGGATCTAGTTGTGATGTTCCATGGATGGGAGGAAACTGCGTTTATAAAGATTGTACAGTTCCAATGTTCATTAAAACCTTCGAAATTTTGAAAATTGAAATCGCAAAGGTTCAAATTTTTCGCATCTCTCATATCTCTCCAACATTTCAATCAGGTAATTTTTCATCAATGTAAATTATCCTACAATTTTAGATCTTTTAATAATTTTAAAATTAAAAAAAATATATGAATAGTTGTTGAGTAATAACGCGAAGAGAAACCTTGCGGAATGCCGCGCATTCTCATTAGTTTAAAAAATATATTTATGTCAATACTTTTATCAAAATCTATTTACACACCTTCAATACAATCTCCTTGCTGCTTAATAGCCTAGTCTCAATGTCTGTGAAGATCCACGATTCCACCTAATTCGCCATTTTTGTTCATTTGACGAAGAGCCCGGAATCGCTCGGTGGCAGAAAGTTATTCAATAAATGAATAAGGACGAACTCGCATATATTTTCTCATCGTTGGGTATAAGTCCGGTATACTCAGGAACGTAAGGTGTATGAGGTAACCTCTTTCAACCCTATTCATGCAACTTTTCAATTATGATATTAGCGATGTCAGTCACGAAGATTTCATTGAGATCGCAAGAAAATGTTTATTTCATCTTCGATAGAGCTTGACAATATGTTTTTGGTCGAAGAGAAGATTGAGATCTTGACTTACTAGAACAATTCTGTGATATAAACTCCTGTTAAAAGACTCTAAACCCCTTTCCATCACTAGCAATTGTGCATTAGAGATTTTGTTCGGGTAAGTACCCCCTATTTGCAGTCATAAAGCTAATATTTGATCCTCAACTGACATATTGGATACTGGAGCAAGTTCAATTTATAAATCGCGTAACGGAACAACAAAATACGCTATTGAAAGAAAATCACGTGTCTTGAGCCTTAGACTACAATTGTAATAATCTATAACTACAATTACTAGACTACAATTCTAATAACTAAACTATAACTCTAAGAATCTGTGTTGGCGCATACTTCACTCCGCAGTGCTCACCACGTATGAATTATTTCTGAAATCCCACTCTTTTATGAGGGTCATGCGTCATAAAGACGCTCGCTTCGTGTTAAGAACAAAACACATGCTGAGTTTTTTGAAGGTTTGGAATTAGCATTTGATCTCTTGAGATTTGTAATAACAGCCACTTTATTCCATTAGTTATCAACATTTTCTTCGTTGAATTTTTTTGAAGTTTAGGAGGTTGTCGTGAGGGGATATATGAGCTGCTGAGGAGTAGAGTTGTATACATCATTTACCCTTAATTTTACAGGTCAGATTGTTTCTGTCTGTAGCTTCGTTTGATTCTGTTTCGGACTTCCAAGCAGTGCTGCTGCTAAGCGGCCACCATGACAGTTAGATGCATGCCACTGTGAGGATGTAAGTCACCCAGTGCCTACTATCCAAATATGGAATAATTCAAAATCGAGATTTTAGTGCCTTATACCACACTATCTTTCAGCAGCTCATATGAGTATTCCAAATTCAACTTATTTCCTACGTAAAATGTGATGATACATCGCGTTTCTAACAGCACATGTGTACGAGAATAATTTTTTTCATGTAACATTTTAACAGCCGCATTAAGATGTTTTGGATAGCAAATGCCTTATTTAATACTTCTGACAAGCTTATACTGTGAGGCTTCGCCAAGCAATAGATGGAGACGGCGCTTTGTGGGAATTCGGATAGAGACGGGGCGGGGTGGGGGGCGCGCGTGCTGCTGCGGGTGTGTTTGGGATTTGTTTGTGTGTGGACGCGCTGTTACGTCACCGCCGGAGCCCTGGGGCTTAACGGCCACTTCGTGGGAGTCCCGCTGAGCGATGTCATTTGGGAGTCCCGGTGCAGCCCAGCTGAGGGCACGCGCTCAAGCAGAGGCATTCCTCTTCGGCCAAAGGCTCTGCTTTCTGCGTCTGGGGAAATGCCAAGATTCCCTTCAGTTCGCGAGGGATGTTGGACGATTTGTGTTCGCGCGCCCTCACTCTGCAGCAGTTGAGCCCCATCCGGTTTTTAAACTGAGTCAATTGCACCACAGCTTCAAATGCAATTTCAATGTTGTCTGAATTTCAGTCCAATCTGTTGAATAAATATTCGATCTTCGAAATTCGGGTGAGTCTCGAGGAGACGAATATGTAGTGAGTGAAATAAAATGAAGGCGGCTGCTTTACTGATACGTAGTTTGAACGTCAACCAAAACGAATTTCACACAGGATAGTATTTAAAGGAAAGTTTTATGCGTACAAAAATTATTATACTCACAAAAAACATTCTTGTAATGAAACAAAAATGATCCTTCCCACGTTTTCTCGGAATAAAGTTGAAGGAAATATGACTTTTTGACCATCTGTTCATCCGTAGGGCAATTCGCCTATCCTTATACGCACTTTAATTTTGTGAATAAAATTAACATTTATTCCATATAAAGGCTTTGAAGAAAGGTATCAAGTTTAGATTTCAGCTTCTATTAACATCTTCTTATTCTCCATCAATTTTCTGTTGTATTACATCCCTTGTCGAAAGTTCGTATCTTAGAAACCATTCTGTGAGTTTCCGTAAAAAGGCAAGGAATTTATCTTACATGTCAATGCTCCCAGTATTACTAATCATAAACATGCGTGTCAGAATGTTCATCACATAAACAGGTTTGTATTTGCTCAAGTTGGAAGATTAATGGGCACGTTCAGGAGGTTGATTCTCGAAAGTGTGTCATTTTCAATGAAATTTTGTAGCACTATTTTTCTACGATTTGTTAGCTTGACAAATTTCATCTTGTAAAGTTTACTCATCCTCCATCACTCAAGCGAATTTCCATGGAAATTGTATGCAAATTGCGCGTGCGCGTATGTTGAGGTGACTTTTTCGTCCTTGGGAAGGTCGTCTTTTACGCTTGGCCTCGTGCCCAGATCGAGAACACACACTTGCAAGCTCACACAGCGCCTCAAAATAAAACCCTCTGTGAGGACTTGAAAGGGCGTGGCTCACCAAGAAGTTGAAACGTCAGAAAAAAGGGAAAGAATTCACGTTTCAGTTTCGACTCATGAATATGGTGCCTGCTTCAACATGCGCATGTCGACTATGAGGCACTTTTATTACGGTTCAGTAAAGAGGCATAAAGAAGTGTTTTAGTGGAGGGCACCCCAGCAAACAGAACTAGTGTCACACAATAGAGTTCTCTCTGAATTTTTACGCTCACTTTCTGTGTGTTTTTAGCTTACAGGATATGTCCACTCAGAAGGGTTTATGTTTTGAAGCTCAGAAACGGGTTCTTTCTTTCCAAACAATGAGATGAAATTGCCTCTTTTGTGCCCAGGTTTATCTTCCGACGTGCCTTGTTCTGCTGTGTTCCATATTCGTGCAACAATGACAGAGTGACACAAGTGTCACAGAGGTTTCGCCAGCGAAACGGAAGTTCCGTGGAGCGAAGACAGCGCGATTCTCGACTACTGTGGAGCACTTCGTTTGCAATCTTCTGAATTCGATTGATCGTATCTGTAATTTTCTCCGTTCCTTTCAATTCTGTGCTAATGCTCTAGTAATTCGTCAACGACCGGTTGTGGGCGCTTTTCTTCGCAATTTTACATTCACTCCCACCTCTCCACCGCAATCGTCTGATTATACGTAATCGAAATTTGCATTAGTGCACTGCTGTTAATACGAATTTGCATTACTACTGTACTCAACCCGGAAGTTAGAGGAGTTTTCAATAAACATTTAAAGAAACAGTCACATTTTAATATTGTAGTTTTTAGAAAGTGTTAATAGGTGATGAACAAGAGAATATTGAAAATTGGATTTTTTAAACAGTATGAATTCAGTAACATATGCACAAAACACGTTTCATTTTGTGCGAAATTTTAAAAAATTCCCCGAATCCACAAAATAATCTAATGTTGATTCTCAGCTTATTGGAATCGCGTACAGCAGCGCGGTGGAACGATGTGAGAGACATTGCGAGCAGCGGCGAAGTGAGGCTTCGGCGAGGCGTGGCGGAGCAAAGCTGGGCGAGGTGTGAGAGTGGCGAAGAGCAGGATGAGGATGGGTAACGGAATGTTGGAGACAGGGTTGGGTGAGCAGACGGGTTCAGGGCCATGATGAGGTGAGGCGAGGAGGGTTTAGATGGCGGGGTAGATCATCGTCTGGTTGGGTTAGGACGGGGTGGGGCGGACCGAGAGGGGGCGGGGCGGATCAGAGCGGGGCGAGTCGGAGTGGAGTGTGGTGAGTGGAGCGTGGTGAGTGGAGCGTGGTGAGTGGAGCGTGGTGAGTGGAGCGTGGTGAGTGGAGCGTGGTGAGTGGAGCGTGGTGAGTGGAGCGTGGTGAGTGGAGCGTGGTGAGTGGAGCGTGGTGAGTGGAGCGTGGTGAGTGGAGCGTGGTGAGTGGAGCGTGGTGAGTGGAGCGTGGTGAGTGGAGCGTGGTGAGTGGAGCGGGGTGAGTGGAGCGTGGTGAGTGGAGCGGGGTGAGTGGAGCGGGGTGAGTGGAGCGGGGTGAATGGAGCAGGGTGAATGGAGCAGGGTGAGTGGAGCGGGGTGAGTGGAGCGGGGTGAGTGGAGCGGGGTGAGTGGAGCGGGGTGAGTGGAGCGGGGTGAGTGGAGCGGGGGGCGGGGCGGGGTGGAGCGGGATTCAGACACTGGCACCTAGCATCACAACAACAAATTTCAGAAAACCTTCATTCTTGATTTTCATTCCTTCATTCAAATCTTCGTTCTTAATCTGGGAGGCTATACGATTTTTTCTCCATTATTGCAATATAAACTGAGCAGAAATGTGCGCAAAAGAACATAGGCGTTTTCAAAACGTAGAATTAAGACAAAAGTATGATTATAAAGCAAATGATATCATGTTTTATTAATAAAGATTTAGTATCAGTAAAATATTCTCATATTATTCCGGAAGTACTACTTCGGAAATAAAGAGTTTTAGGAGTGATTAATTGTTCATTCCGCTCACCTTTTAATGGTATGGTGCACATTTTTGCAGATTGCTCAGTTAATGCATAGTACTTACTCAGTGTCATGAAAGAAGCTCTCGTGGGCTTAGGTGAAATAAATACAGAGCAGGCGCTGCTGCGTTAGCAGCGCCGCCGCCACCGCATTCCGCTCCGCCCACGGTCGGGGCCTCCGCTTCGCTTCGCTTCGCCTGGGAGGCACGGCGCGGCGCGGCGCGCTCCTCCTTTTTTATTCCACCTTCTCTCCCCCTGCACCTCCTTTTCTTCTTCCTCCTCGGCGTTGTCGTTCTATTCTACTTCTTCTTCATATTCTTTCTCTTCCTACTCTTCTTCCTTCTTTTCTTCTTCTTCTTCTTCTTCTTCTTCTTCTTCTTCTTCCTCTTACCCCCTCTCCTCTGCTTCTTCGTCATCTTCAGCCTCTTATTCTTCTTCCACCTATACTTCTCTTCCTACACTTCCTATACCACCTATACTTCTCTTCAGGACTATCACCTGCCTGATCCCTCTTTAGAGACCATTTTACAAGTAGATTTACTGGATACGAATTGTTCACCAAACGGCAACTCAAAAGAGCTCGGCCTCCGTATTGAAGAAAGGGCTACATTTCGGGGCAAAATCTAGCAAGAAGTTTAAAATTGAATATATGTCAACATTACATTTTCAAAGTTTTCGATGCAGCATTAATCGCTCCACTGATTATTACATAATTTATTATGTCTTCTAATTTTGACATTTGGAAATGAATTATCATTTCGATAAATCATTATTAGCATCGTTCAATTTTGATTAACCGTAAATAATTTATAATCCTGTATAGATATATGTTAAATAAATAAATAAATAAGTGAATAAATACAGTAATGCGCTAATATATTTGCTATATTCACTTCTTGCTTATAATTGGATTCTGTCTGTTGTATTTTTCTAATTATATCGATTGTATTTTTCACAAATAGCACATATAACCATTTTTAAATACGAAACAAACATGAATTTTATGGTCAATTTAAAACCGGGCCACTTAAAAAAAATAGAACCAGTCTATTGCTTTTGTCACGAAACCTGCACAATAGCAGCTCACGTAATGGAAGCACATTTGAAGGCGCTGTTGCTTTCACAGAGATCAACGATGCACTCTGTCCATCTTCTCCTAGGTTCCTTCAATTTCTTCTTCCTTTGGAAGTAGTGGGCGGTAACGGGAGGTAACCAGCAGTCCGCTTGTTCCCGACGTGCAAGCGAACGAACGTACGATCATACGCTCAGAGCGAGCGAACGAACGTGCGCACGTGCGGTCCTCCGTAGGGCCACGTGCCGCAGAGGCCGAAGTTCACTGATCTGCCGACAGGTGTCCATTTCGCCATGGACGCTCGCGTCTGCTTTTCCGTCGCACAATATTTCTCTCTTTGCAGCGGACGTTTGTCTTCCTCACTTTTCCTCATCTAGTGCATGTTGACAACTCCTTACTACTTTGATTGTTGATTAAATATTTTAGGTGCAAATATCACCATTGAGAATACTTTACTCTCCCTCTCGATGTATGAATCATTCCATTAGTCACTTAACTATGAAAGCTACCCCTGGCTCATTATTATTACTATTATTATTATTATTAATAACTAGCTGAACTACCCGGCGTTGCCCAGGCATTTATTACTGTAAGTTTTTAGCCAGGAAGAGGTATTCCATTTATTCATGTCGTGCAGTGGGGCCTACTTCTCTCCCATTGTATATCTGCCCCGCCAAGCTAGCCCTGTCATGTTTTTCCTCCTATTTGGAAGATGAATTAATTCACTGGGAGCAACTGACGTGCGAAACAACAGCAAGATTAGTCTTAATATGTAAAGGACCATTACTTAATTACATACCACTGCCCATATTGAAGAAAAATGTTCAACAGAGATGACCCAAACATACAAATATTTTCCATTTTACCAATTTGAACATGATATATGTGTAAATAGTCAAATCGAGAGTCATAACGAAAAGCTGCCCTGCTTCCTAGAGAATTATTCACATTTGCTTTCTTCTTTACTGTATTGTTTTCAATGGTGCGTGTTCTTTTGCAAGTCGCTCTTGCCTCTGAGTAGCCCATTCCGAATTTTAATAGGCTGCCCATCTCTTAGGACTTGTATTCTGTTTTGACAACTGTAACTTTCGTTTCGGCATTGTTCCAAACAATTCAATTTTCACAAATTCTGTAAAAGAAGAGGTTGTTTAGAAAATATACGATACCTGTATACGATATCTACATATTGTACATTGTGCATTACTGTATATTTTGTACTGTATATTTTTGTACTTTTAACTCTCTAAATACTTTAAAACTCACATGTTTTCTTGCCACAATTTATGTACCAAACGGACTAACGACAATGTTTGCACATTGACGTTCTTTACTACTTTAAGGAATTTCGTTCAAATGTTCCACCAACGTTGAAAACAAACAAATCACCAACGAACACTCACGGACTTTACATAGCCCATGTTCAAACCCCAATGAATTTCGTAATAATGCTGGCAAGACCGTCTAGAATAGATAACATACTATTCTAGACGGCTTTGATTCTGGACATTGATGAAAACAGTAGATCTCAGACCTCATCCTCTGGTGGCGCGCATCTCAACTATTGACATTGATCCACTATTGAATCTGTGATGTAAAGCAAGGCGAAAAATGTCCAGAAAAGTAATTATTTTGTGAATATAGTAAGGTTTGCGATTGTAAATCATAGCCTATGTTACTCCAGACATTTAAAGGAAGCTACTACAAAAGTTTCATCAGTATTGGTTCAGTAGATTCAGAGATTATCGCGCTGTAAGTAAGTGCAGTTCTGTCTTTATATATTAGTATATAGATATAGATATAGATAACAATAATAATATAATAATAGTGACTTCATTTATGTGGCGAGACTCGGGCCATCAGGCCCGCTCTTCCGCCTAACCACGTAATACATACATATATAGATAAAACTTTAACAGTACATTTTGTAAATTAAATAAAATACAACTTAGATATGTCTTGTCCCTGGGCTCACAAAGTGAAAGTAAAAAAAAAACAACGTCCCAGCATTTACCTTAAACGGCCATTATTATTATTATTATTATTATTATTATTATTATTATTATTACTATTATTATTATTGTTGTTGTTGTTGCTCCATATCACTACAGATGTTATGAGTCGGCTGAGTATAAAATCTACTCCAGGTTGCAACCAGCTACCTAACGATCAGATCTAGGGACAGTCGGTGCCTCTATAATACTTGCGAAAAAAGTGGGCTGTTCTAAATAAAGCAATTTCTTGCACTTCCCAGTTTTTTTAATGACCTGGGAGTTTAGCCAAGATCTTACACAAATTTTGCGAAACAATTCCCAGAGCTCCGATAACTATCGGGACGACCTGTGCTTTAAGGCCCCCACATTCGGTTGATCTCGATTTCCAAACTCTCGTATTGAAGACGTTTCTTTGCAATTTTGGTTACGACGTTTTGATCACAAGGGACAGCCACATGCACAGTTTGCATCAAATATTGCCGTTAAGACGGGTGTGGTGGGAGCCGCTCAGAGCGGTCAGTGAATCTGCAATCTTTACCTTACTCGAAGAAAAATGTATAGAACGTGTAAATAAGAAATAACCGTCTCCCAATTGCGCTGGGGAATGTTCTCATTGTGTTAATCTAGAGATTCAATTATGACGATTTGCAAAGATGGCTACATATTTGAAGGTATTGAGAAATTTTAAGGATTTAACTTGAGAATACTTATTAAAAGTGGTTCAGTTGTTCATTTTGCATGCATGTGACCTTTTTTTAAAGGATTTATTTTTTCCGACAGATTTCATCCAAGAAAAAATATCTATCTTTAATATGTTAGTTGTAGGACAACATAGAAAAAAGGTTTTGCAGTTTTCGAAGATTTAGAGATTTAAACGAAAATGAGACCTACATCATTCTTTTAACCAATGTTTATGCTAACACATCACCAAGTTATGTACAAACATTTATACGAGTATTCATTTTCGAGCAAATTTTGAAAATATTTTGGGGGCTTTATGTAAAATACCGCCAAAAATCAATTTTGGAGAAAATCATCTGAACGGTGTAGACAGTAGCGTTGAGCACAAACAGACGTTTTGTCGTCAGTCGATTTTACAATGACAAGGATATAGTATAGGAACTGTACTATACGGTAGGAACGATACTGTATATTAACTATATACTATAGGAACAAGATTTACCTGCTTTTTCGTTACCAGGGGCCAGGAATAAGAGATTTTCTATTGAATATTCCGACTCGCGATATCAATACCTTCTCTTCTTACGAAGTAGGGGCGAGAAAGTAAAAATAATCACGTTACCACTGGCTTGAGTCAAGCTGAGAATTGTATTGTTTTCTTGAGAGGAACTTCCTTTATTGTGATCGTGTGTAAGAGCCCCGATTCGCCCGAAACGTCTGAGAAGGAATGAGCGACTGCGCGTTCGGTGCACTTCACCGCTCGTCCTCCTCCTTGGCCTCTGGGCGGCGCCGCCGTCCGCGCCCCTCCCCCCCCCACGCGGACGGGCAGCCTAACGGCGGGCGACACCCACACGCGCCCGCGCCCGACTGTCAACTTTCTTCGCCCGCCCGCCCCGCGGCGCGCACCTGGCGGCTCGTCGCCCGCCCGCGCCCGCCCCGCGCGCCCCGCCCCGCCCGCCGCCCGCCCCCGCGCCCGCCGCCCCCGAAACGCTCGGATCGGCCGCCGGGGCGCCACGCCCGGCCCGCGGGGGCGGCTCCCCCGGCGGTGGGAAGCGGCGGTGGCGGCGGCGGCGGGGGGCGGGGCCCGGGACGCCGCCGCCTCCTCGCTCTCACGGCCGCCCGCCCGCCCGCTGCGCGCCGCGGCGCCCTGCGGCCGGCTGCGCGTGCCGAGGTGGCCTCTCCCAGATTTCCTCTCTCGTCCTCTGCCGCACGCGCTAGGGAAAGCCGTTTTCCGTCCTTGTTCGATGTTGTTGATTAGTGATGTCCGGCGCGTCGACTGCTAACGTCATTAGTCCCGTGAGGGTGATGCATTTTTTTTTATCGCGGAAGGCGGTGATAGTCATCCTTCGCTGGATGGTGAGATCCGGCGCTGACCGACCGTCGGTTAATGGAGTCCCACCTCCCAACCAGACGTCTCCCACCATCCGTGCACCGCCCTAGCCAGGACAAACTCTAAGTTCCCAACCGGTCGCCCGGCATATATGGTAGTGTAGTGTATGTAAGTGTGTGTATGTAAGGGTTAGAGTAAGGCAAGGAATTGGAAGGAAAGATCGCGCGCGGTCAGTGACCCGTTTGTTATGATACTGCTGCACTGGTGTTGATCGGAGATGCCGCGGAAAACTACCGATCAGAGCAGTCAGTCGATAGAATTCTCCTCCAGACAGTAACAGATTTGACTTAGGTATTATCTAGTGTCGAATATCCTGTCACCGCCGGGATTCGAACCTAAGACTTTCCTGAGTCACCTCTCCCGTCTTTTTTGTTCGACTGGTGAGAGCAGAGACGCACCAGGCAAGTTGTCATCTCACACCATATTGAAGTATTTCTATTGTTTCATACAATCACTAATTTCACTACGGCATTCTTGATCACATTTCCAGGAACCACTGAACTGAGCATTCCTCTGACAAAACCGATGAAGTCACTACAACGCTGGGTGCCGCATTAGTCATGATTGGTTCCTGACCCTTGCGAACGTGAAAAGAGAAGGAGTTAGTTAATCCTGCTGTGTGAAATTGAGATGAATATGTTTCTTCGGACTCTCGAATGTAGTGCTAGTTTTGCAGAGTGGAATATCACCAGGTACTTGGCTTAGATAGCGCTCCCTCGGGTTGGATTATGTTTTCGTTTTTAACCAGATGAGTAAGATTACCACTGATTCTGCATTATATTCGAAATTTATAGAATGTCGTTTCATGTGTGAAGAGCATGAATATGAGTAATTTGTGGTGTCAATTTTCTCCATACTTGTACGTGCTCTTTGTTTTTTGATCTCTTTATGTAACATTCGCCTTGCGAGTGATGAGTGAGGTGTTTTCGTCTATTTTTGAGCGATAAACTAAAGAAAGGAATAGTGTTTTATGACATGAAAATATTATTTTTCTTTTGTTTTGTTAGCATGTATGGTAAAACTTTTGAAAAGAAAAAATGCAATCGTCTCATTTGTTTTCTTGGCATATAAGTGTAATTAGTACTTAAGTGGCATTAGTACTTATAAGTGTAACAAAAATGTTAATAAAGCTTTTTTCTAAAATATAATATTTCATTATTTTATTCGTCTGAAAGTGTAGGCTAATTTCACAACCCTTCTTTCATTTCTATGCGATCCACAGTTTGAGAAGCGCTCTCTTACGGCGGCATCACTCATTCTGCAAACAGAGCGATTACACCCGAATTCCGAATAGTGAATATACGAAATGAATTGGTTGTTGTTTCCCGTGGGACAAACATTCGGTGTTTGCTTTAAGGCAGCTCCACACATTCGACTTTCGCCGAGTAGCGAGATCCTGCTCTCCCAACCCTGAACAGCCGATGTGCTCGGCTAATGTTCGCATTCTTTGACGTGTCGAAAAGACCAACACGCGGTGATCAAGCACTGACTGTTCGTCCGTTGGCAAATAGCAAGCAACCATCCACACCGCTCGGAATCAGGTGAGCGGTGACTGTCCACTCACCGAATATCGACTATGTGGACCCGCCCTTAAACGCAGCGCATCGGACCGCAGGTTGCCATTGCGACCTCCGACCATTGGGACCTTCCCGACCTGCGACTGCGGCCATTGTTGATGTATTAATTGTTAGTGTCGCGAGTGCGTCAATGGCAATTAGACCCGGATGTGTAGTGCATGTCTCATCACAGGAGATGACGTTGATTTTCCCCAGCTGAATGGCGAGATTCGGCGCAGAGCTACCTGCACACGCGGGGATTTTCCAAATCTGGTATTTTCCACCAATGGGGCACCGCCCCAGCCGGGATAAGCTCTAAGCCCCCGTATGATCTCCCGGCGTGAGTGATAGTGTACTGCAAGTGAATGTGTGTGTAAGTATGGGGTGAGGATGGGACAAGGAAGAGGAAGGAGAGATCGAAGTAGTTTGTTAGGGTACTACTCCGGCATTCGCCTGGTGTTGATCGGAGAAACCAAGGTAAACTACCTACCGATCAGAGCAGACGACCGGTAGAATTCTCCTCCAGACAGCGACTGAATTCGGCCCAGCTGACAAGCTAGTGTCAAATATTTTGCCACCGTTGTTAGTCGAATCTAGGACCTCCCGGCCAGAGGCACTACAGTTACATCAGTTGATGCCGGGAGTCACCTCTCTCAGTGTGACTATTACGACCTTCGTGGCCGTTGCGAACACCATTGCGTCCTTCCGGTCGCCAAGTGCTCTGTGGGGGCAGTGGAGCTGATAGCACGATTGAATGGACCACTGAAGGACTTCTGCTGGCTCTTTTTGCCTTCGGTCTGGACCTTGCCGTCCCTCGTTTCCCGCTAAGGGCTCCGTCCGCGTATGGCGTTGATTAACGCAACGCAGAGCGTGTGGCTTAGCGGAAGTCGTAACAGACATTCAAATCAGAACCCAAACCGTTCGTAATACATTCATATTTCAGTTCATAAAGTATTTCGGTTTAGATTGTTTCTGTTTTTGATAATAAGAAGTTTCGTTTCCGGTTTTGGATTTTGACACGTTTCAAGTCGACTTACCTACATTTTTGTTAAATAATTTATTTTTAAAATATCGAGCAAAAATGTATACAATTATCATTAATTAATGATAATGGTATAGATTTTTGCTCGCCTTTTTTTACCAATATTTTCCCGTGTAGGGCAAAAATCCTCCATAGTTTAAATATACAGAAAGAATAACAAATTTGTGCACTCTTAAATCTTAAAACATTCGTTATTTAGTGTATGAGTCGTTTCTCGAGAAGTCAATCCAACCCAAGAAGAAATATCTAATTATGAAGATTTTCTAAAAATCGAAACCAGAATATGAACCTGTTTTTTGTTCGCAGGTTCAGCAATATATCCAGTAAAAGAATAATGCTTTCGGATTCGCACTCGCTATATAAACGGTGTTTTAATGGTTTTGAATTGATGCCTTGACAAGATCCATATCGTTCAGAGGTGCGACGCCGGTGGTTGCGGCGCTGGGAGATGAAGGAGGACAGAGTCCCTAGAGATTCAGAGAGTAGCGCATTCCATTGTTTCACCGAACCCGCCATTTTATGTCCAATTGCCAGGAGAACTAGAACTGTGGGGTATTATGTGAGTTGAGAATCATGATTCTAGCCCAAATCAATATTAACATTCTTGAAAATCTTTATAATGTCACTAATTGTTATAATTTCCCTTCAGTTTCTCATTGGTACCTGACGCGGTTGTCGGTGAGGCGGTGAACGCGCGCCGGTGGACTTTGGCCCCAGCGGTCCGTCTTTGCGAGGAGCGGCGGCCACGGAATGCGGTAGGGCACACAGCCGCCACAAACTAAGGGAAGGAAGGGGGATATTCGCAGAACAAGACGCCAAGCGAAAAAAATTGCGGGTAAATAAATGTCACTAGTTTAATTTCTTTACAAGAAAAATACCGAAATTTCGTTCTATGCGTGCTTTTCTCTCAGCTTCAAACATTTCATCATTTCGACGTACCTTCTCAGTGAAAAATTCAAATTTATTTTGGTCCCAAAACGTCGTCACGTTGCCAACAGATTTCCAAAATAATAATTTAAGAGGCACTTATTTCATAGAAAGACAGAGACATACTTTCACCCTATTCTCCTACAGGCATTCAACAATTTGACAACGTGGAACTCCAAATATCACCTCAAAGTATTTTCTAAACTGTTATTAGAGCACAGAAAAAACTTACATTGCTTGCATGATTTCCTTTTAAAAGCGTCGCCAACATTATGAGATTCAGCTTGCAAAAAAATAAAAATGCAAATAATTGGAGAGAGAATGAAATGATTTCACAAACAGTACACCACATGTTTATGTGGTTCTGCATCAAATACTTCTAAGCGTGGAGTGTTTGATGTGTAATCATCATCAATTACTGCCCCTGAAGTGGATAGCATCCGCATTCCTGGAGGAGCTGAATCATCGTACGCGTGCGTGACAAGCTCTTACTTGCTGGAAGTCCTTTTCAGTACATTCTGATTGATTAGTGATTCCGGGCGCGTCAACGCCTCAGGTCATTAGTTCCGCAAGTGTAGTGCATATTTTCATCGTGGGAGGTAGGGAGGACCTTTCCCCGCTGGTTGGCGAGATCCAGCGCCACTCTACATGGGCTCGCAGAGATTTTTCAAACCAGGAATTTCCCACCAGCGAGGCACCGCCCCAGCTGGGACAAGTTCTAAGCGCCCGACCAGTGTGGTTGTGTAGTGCATGTTAGTGTGTGTGTGTGTGTGTGTGTGTGTGTGTGTGTGTGTGTGTGTATATGGAGTGAAGATAGAACAAAGAAGAAGAAGGAAAGATCGCGCGCGGTCCGTGGACCGTTTGCTAGGGTACTTCTCCGGCATTCCGACTAGTATTGATCGGAGAAACCACGGAAAACTACCGATCAGAGCTGCTGGCTGCTAGAATTCTCCTCCAGACAGTGGTTGAATTCCACCATTTCATTTCGCTTCTTTAATTTTGATATTCACGCACATATTTGTTCTACATAATTTTTTCCATTGACAGGTAATTAGAATAAAAATTGGTACTACTGCATCAAATTATTAATAAAGATTTCAGTGAATAAGATAAGTTGTACATAATTATATTAATTCCGTGATGTGATGAGAGAATTTCGACTCATTGACCAGTTCACCGAAAACAGATGAAATCCCGCTACCTCCCGTTCTTGAATGGAAATATAAAAGAGACAAACCAAACAACAGGCTACAATTTCTTACAACGAATGGACTCCAATAGACGACATCATAGATATTGTGTGGACTTAAGTTACGATGGGGGGAAATCTGGAACGTATCCAGCGGAAACAACGGGACTCGGTTCCGGGAAAAATCGAAGGCCGGCGCCCGCGGGCAGCGCCGCATCGGGCTTGATGAATGCGGCGTAGGGCGCTCGTTAACACGGCTGCTCCTCGCGCCGCCGCCGCCGCCGGCACGAGAGCGCAGGAATCCGACGCACAACGGAGGGGCCGGTAGCGGCCGGGGAGGGGCTGGCGACAACGCCAGTGGAAATGCTTCGAAATGTCCAACAAAGTGGAAAAAACAAGGAATGACGAAAAATTACTGTAGAAAAGTTACAATTATAGACATTTCAACATGCAGAAAGGAATTCAACGGGATTCTGAACTTAAATCAATTTTGCGTGATATTAAACGATGAATTACGGTGGTTCGTGTATGAAAAAAGTAGTTAAGCTAACTTATATTACTTCAGACATTTTTTTATAATGATTGATTGATTCATATTTCCGGGAACGTCAGCTCCTGTGGTCATTAGTCCCTAGCGGTAGTGAATGTTTCATCCCGGAAGGTGGCAGAGCTTCAAACTCGCTGGCAGTTGAGATCCAACTGCGACCTGCACGCCGGCTTGAGAAGGGATTCACCCCTCCAGATACGTCCCGCAGTTGGTCCCGCCCCATCCGGAGCAAACTGTAAGCTCGAGACTGGGCTCCAAACATGTGTAGTGCATGTGTATGTGTGTAAGAGGAATGAGGGATCAGAGATGACGAAATGAAGATCGCGCGTTCCGTGGTCCGCTTGTTATGGTACTGCTCCAGCATTCGCCTGGTGTTGATCGACGAATCCACGGAAAACTGCCGATCGTAGCAGCCGGCCGCTACAATTCTCCTCCAGACAACGGCTGAATTCGACTTCGCTCTTCGAAGAAGATTCAAGTACTCACGATCACTTTAACTAAAGATATGAATCGTGTGTAATGCACAGCAAGAAACTAATGAATGTGTTCTGTTTATAATTGGATGGATATTTTAGAACACCACGAAGAGCAAGAGTTTTCTCTGAGCTCTCCCGCACTCAATAGATTTATTTGGGCGGCAGGAGAAGTTTCTCCTTGGAGCGCGTGCTTCTCGCTGGACGCCCCGCCCCGCCCCGCCGCCGTCCTGGGGACAGGCCGCGCCACCACATTCCCACCCCGCCCCGCCCCCGCGCCGCCCCCCGCGCCGCCGCGACCGCGGCCATCAATTCCTCCGGAGCAGATGCAGACGCCCGATATTGTTTCTCCGGGAAGTGAATCGCTGCGCGACACGAGGCGAGTGTGGGCGGGCCGCGGGCGCAGGGGAGGGGGCAAAGGAGTGGGAGGGCTAGCGGGGAGGCAGGCGATGGAGGTGGTGGCTGGAGGACGATGAGGCTGGCGCAGTCAGTGAGGACTGATAGGAATGACATTAGGGGCGGAGGGGGACACGGAACGTGCAAGTGATGAGGAGATAAGAGAGCAGAGGGGAAGATACAGTGAGAGGAAAGCATTGCTATTAGGGTGGGTGTAGGGTATCACACTGATTGGTACCTGCCTACCTATGTTTATCAAGAAAATGTTGATTATTTCCCACAAGATCACGGAAAGCCGTATGCGTTCTTTACAGTGTGATCGTCATGTATATGTGCCGGTCGTGCGGGGATTTGGCTTCGGGGAACGAGACCACGGATGCCGCGGAAATCGAGACAGGGTGGTCGGTAGAATCGCCGAAGAGGGAAGGTGGCTTTTCGCCACCGGAAAGTTTAAAATGTACTCACGTTGTAGTAAATGCAGGAACTGCTCACCGTAGTTCCGTAAGTTCCCTTTCTCATTAAGCAAGTTCTGGTTCAAGTTCGGTAAAGGACGTCTTATAGTATTTCCAGAGATCTGTTCCTGTATATTGTGCATTAATTCTTCTGGGGGGGTTGTCGCATATACATGATCTTTCAGGAATCACCATAGAAGTAAATCGAATGAAGTTAGATCAGGATAGCATGCAGGCCACAAACCACGGGAGATAATTCTGCCTCCATAAACGGCACGTGAACCCTTAAGGAGAATGAAGCAGTGTGTGCTGTTGAAAATTACTGTACTTACGCTCTTTTTGTTGTGTCAGCATTTGAAAGAAAGGCTCCAGGATATGATGCACATAACGGTTTGCTTTTATCGTTTCTGTGAACAATAAGGTCCCAATTCGTTTATTTGCACCGAGTACACACAATACACCGGGTTCATGGCGTGTAGTAGAGTTGGTGAACAATGTGTGGGTTTTTTGTATTCCAATATTTTTTATTTTGACTATTAACGTGGCCATTGAGATAAAACCATGATTCGTCAGGAATGAAAATTGCACGTGGGTCAATATCACAATCATTAACACTTTTAAAAAGCCAATTTGCAAAACGCAGTCTTGCTGAGGGATCGTCAGGTAGTAACATGTGCAGCATTCCTTTTGTACAGCTTCATGTTCAAAATCTGTGTGGCTTTCCTCGCACTCTTATTTGAAATACCGGTCTGTTGACCTAGACGTGACAAGGATTTGCGAGGAGAATGTTCTAGTCGCCTTTCAAAATCATGTAATTTCTGTTCAGTTAGGACGCGCTTATGCACTATTATTTTGCCCACTACTTTTGTCGACCACTATTATTTTGTCCACTACTTTGTCCTACCTGCACACCTAGATCGTCTTACATGTGTATTTATAACTCCAGCTTTTCTGTGTGATTTATTATAATTACACGAAATGAACATGTTATGCAAACATTATGCAAACCTTTTTAAATCTATAAATTCATATCTACATTAATTATATCTTGTTTCATTCATCTCTTAGTCGCATCTAGATTTTATTGGGCATCCTTGGAACGGGGAACCGGGTGGTCTGCTTCTGAATCGACGTCGAATTGACGGATGGGACGTGTAGGCGTTTACGCGGTTCCCGGATATACACTGCAAGCAGAACTCCATTGAACATTTTCATAATTAAATTATGAACTACAAGTAGCTCATAAACAATTTTTTACGAGGAAGATGTCGTTTCTAACCACCTCGGAACTCAAGCAGAGACTAAATTCTGCCGTAATTGGGAGACACGATCTAGAGTGACTGGTGAAGTTGGAAGAGGTGATTTTTGCAATCTCTAAGGCTCATGTAGATTATATTACGTATCCAACGGGATCCTCTGGGATATAAAATGTGGCCAGGAGAGATGAGTGGGAGATTGACGGAAAGAGCGAGCTTTGCGCCCTATGCCATCTGCGCACCCTGCGATTGAGGCTGGGCGGGAAGGTGGTCAGCAGAGCCACCACGCCTGCGGTGGCGCCATGAGCGCGCGCGTGCGAGCGCCGAGCAAGGCGAATCAGCCGGTAGAGCACAGGGGGAAAATACATTCAGTACAAACTTGCTCGTTTAAGAATAAAAGACACATATGTGAAAATATAACCATGGAAACTCTCACTTATCATTTGCTTATCAATATATTTTCCTTGGGCATTTTGATTGATTGATTGACATATGTTTCCTGGCAACTGCTGGTGTCAACTGCTGTAGTCATTTGGTCCGTTTGTGTAGAAATTGTTTTAATTCAGTGAGGTGATCATGTTCCTCCCCTGATTGATGGTGAGATTTGGAGCCGACTTACTCGTCAATCAGCGAGATTTTCCCTCTTCAGGTGTTTCCCCCAGCTGGACCTTCCCAGCCAGGACAAACACTAAAGTTCCCGACTCGTCTGTTGATGTGCGTGGCAGTGTAGTGCATGTATGTGTAAGTGTAAGAGGAGTGGAGGGAACAAGTATGAAGAAGAAAATATCGTTTTTGTTAAGGTACTGCTACGGCATTTGCCTGTCGGAGAAACTACCGATCAGAGAAGCCGGTCACTAGAATTCTCCTTCAGACAGCGTTATCTAGTTATCTAGCTGAAATCGAAAATTTTTTAACGTCAGGATTCAAACCCCATGACCTCCCAGTCAGTCATTGCAGAAATTGGCCTGGCTCTGAGCTAAATTCAGTCGTTGCAGTGGCGTGGCTAGAGGGAGGGCAAGGGGGGCGGCGCGCCCCGGGTGACACCATTCTAGGGGTGACGCCAATTAAATTATTGTATAATTGGAATTATATAATTTAATTCATTTACTTAAAAATGTTATAAATTAATAGTTAGTTTTCTTAGTTTTAATAGTTCGAGAATTTTATTGTTGGAATTATATCTTTATGGTGTAGTTAAAAATTATTTATATTAATTTAATAAGTACACATTTAAATCATAAGCATAGATTATGATTTAATTGCAATTATATTGCAATTATTCTTAATTACACAGAATTTTTAAATATATTATAAATAACTATTATGTGCAAATATAGTTGTATTTTTTATAAAATAATGTACAATCAATGCAGAAAAAGATATTTTTATATTTAATTTATGGGGGGGGCACCATTACTTTCGCCCCAGGTGACACTAACTGAAGCTACGACACTGGTCGATTGGGCATTTTGACGTGAAAGGGGCGAGGCGTGTAAGCACTTACTCGCAGGCGAGGGCGTGGCGTGCAGCGTGGGCGACGACAGCGTGGGACCGCGCGGCACCCATCGCCCATCGCCCATCGCCCTTCGCCCTTCGCCCGCCCTGGGCCTCCCAGCGCCCTCTCCCCTCCTCTCCCCCGCCGGAGGTCGGGTTTCGCCTCGTGTAATCGGAAGAAACCCTCCACCTCGAAGGAAACAAAACAATGCGTTTTCCGCTTCCTTCCCGTAGTTAGGGCCTTCATCGAAATGATGCACGCCCTGTGACGGAGATAAATTGAATCTCGGGCACCTGATCTCCGAAGCGTCCGTCGACCGAGGGAGATGAGAATCGGAGCCGCAGGTGAGGAAACTCGAGGTGAGGGAGTGATACGAGCTCCGTTTCATTTCTAGGCGACGCAGTTGCCACGACGGAAATAATTTGTTGCCCGTCTGATTGCGTTAGTGATTCAATTCGTTCTGAATCAAGAAGAACAACTCTCAGACTGTCTGATAAGAAATTATACATATTAGTTCCGGTTACAAACATAATAAACACAAGGATTATCTTGACCATCTGTTACATTTCTTTGGTCCTTTCGTGTTTCAAATCAAATTGTCACTGCCCTCGTTTTACTACAAACATTTATCTTTGTGTACACCAATCGATTTCGAAATTTCTACTTTCATGGTTAAATGAAGTGCCAAAATATGAAATAATGTATTATTTTCATGACTTTCAAATCTCACAAGAATGCACTATTTATTGCTGATGTTTTGTGAATCTGTTCTTCATTATTAAGATTATAATGTAACCAATAATGAACCTCTCAGAAGAAATGAACCCATGAGCATTTTCACAAGCAAATAATCCATACACTGAAGATGCATAACTACATCTCCATAACTATTTCATTTGTGAAGATTTAACGTTACAAACATTTCTTTGAGGTACGTGGGACGCTTCATATAAAATTTCTTCAAAATTTGTGATGATCGTGCGAGAAATTGGAGACCCCGTGAGATGGACTGATCCAATCCGTATGGAATTTAGGATGGTCAAAACGAGATCGTCATAGATTTTTCAGATATTTCTCCCACTAACCATGTCCGTCATTCGGCCATTGTTCCTTCATCAATCACCTATATTCGCATGAAATAAATAAATGTTTTTATTGGCGACTAATTAGATCATTCACCAGTCATGGGACGCATTGACCTCGACAGTTGAAGGGTCTGAACAGCAATGAAGACATGAATTAATCGAAAAACAATGTTCCCAACGTTGTCCCAGCAGTGCCGGAGCTAGATACTTTTGGGCCCGGGGCAATGCTGAAACGTAGTTCCCCCACCCGGGGAAAAATTAAATTAAATTCAGAATGAAAAATGTGAATGTGCAAGTGATCAATCAAAAAATGAAATCAAAAATTAAAATGTGAAGTATCAAGGAACTACATCAGTAATTTTATTTCAACGAATAACAGAAAAAAATATAACGTTTAAGATAGAAAAAAATGTTTGCAAATATATTTTAAATAATATTTGAAAATAAAAGTAATTAGTGATCAAATAACACAATTTTCACGGTGAATTTAAAACTCTAAAACAATTGTGTTTAGCTAATGTTTAATAAAATCACTTATTAAATACATGAAATAATACATATTAATTTCAGTCGAACTTTTTTTAATGTTAGCATCATTTGGTTCATTTCATAGAGTCTTACTTTAAAAGTAAAGACTATTTAACTATTTAAGGTATAAACGTAATTAAAAATTGTATAAAATATCACACTCTGGCTGAAACATGATTGAAACATTGGTTACAAGATTGTTCCGTGGACATTGAAATAATCTATTTCGCAGTTCTCCAGTTTACATTACCAGTTAATGTAAAATCTAAAATTTATATTAATTAAGAAAGATTAAATTATGATGTAGGCCTACTTACAATCACAGTTTAAAACAACAGTAAAAAGCTACAAACAATTTTCTTTCCAAGATAATTCATATTTTATAGGATAAATGGCAATACAGGAGTCGAATGTTCGTCATCTGAGTGAGAGATGGTTTCATTACCCCAATTACGACAGTTGTACACAGTCTTACGTCGCCGTCTGTCGAGGCTTAGTCCCAAATGCCTCGACGCCTCGCCGCGGCCGCCCCATTGTCTTCGGCCTTGCTCATGCATTATGGAGCTGCGCACGAGATGCTTTTGTTGCGAGGAGCTTCGACATAAATCCGCGTTGGTTTAGAGCGCTGCCTTCGTTTGCATTCAGCTGTGGAAGAAGACGAAACACAACGGTTCGTCTCCATACTTCACGGAAGCAGAATTGCAAATAGAAGGCAGAAGACGAGAATTTATAGCTGATGTCACACTACAAACATGTTTATGTGATAACTGTTCATTCAAGATAAATAGGTGTAAATGCGAACATTATGTCACCTGTTATAAATGAAAACCTTCCCGTCGAAATACGTAAATGTAAGAAATAATTTGAGACTAGAAAATGAAGTATCTCGTACAACTGTCTTCTTTTGAATGAACTATTTATATCTCTGCACCTCGTTTCAACTTCGTGAGCTCCATCCCGAGTCGGGTAGATTTTTTGTTTGCGCTTTCTCGAAGTAAAAACCGGTTATCTCCTACACCCGGATAGAACACAATTTTTATTTAGTAAATAACTATTGCACATATAAATTACGTAATCTTATACTATATAGCTAAATCCAGGGGCGGATCCAGCCGATCATTGGCAGGGAGGGGGATCGTAGATTTTTTGTTAAGTAATAAACACATTTGTTATTATGTTGTATATTATTTATGTACGGTAGATATGATACTACTATACGATATTGTTGTTTATATAATTATGTAACTATAACATAAATATTGAAATCAACTTTGCCAAATAAAGGAAGGTAATTCTAAACTTTTTGAGCTTCCCCCCTTCCACCAGTGGCTAAGTCGAAGGTCTTTAAGCCATTACAAAACCTACATGCTAAAGCATTTTAACCTTTCGAGTTCTGGTATTCACCTCAAATGGTCTCTTCATCGCATCAAACCCGCGGAAAAGAGACCATAAAGTACGATTGAGGCAATAAGCCCTGAAGTTGGAGTCCGTCACTCACGGTTGGATACCTTCCGGTCCCCAAATCCACACACGGGTTTCTACGGTTCAGGACTCATGTTGTGGAGCAAATCATTTTTTGAGGGGATTCATCTAAAAGATTCTAGGACATTTTTTAACAAACGAGTTTTTTTGGTTTTTGTTAGCAGCTAAAACTCATTTTGGGTGGCTTTCTTATTACACAACTAAAGAGGAATCAATAGTTTTTATGATTCTTAGGGAGAAGACAGCGATTGACACAATTATTTGCAGAAGATTTCTAGAAAAAAACACGTTTCTGTTTTTGAATGCCCTTACAAGTACGTTAGTGAAACTCTGAGTATTGCTCTACTCTTTTTCCAGCATTGACATCAATTGTTGCGACTCGAGTCAGGGCAAGGCACGAGCGAGAAGCAAACTAACTTGCGAAAGAGCCGCTGCAACAGACACCTGCATAATTTTTACTAATATTTTTAGAAGGGAAGTGTGCAAAGTATTCGCAATTATTACGGCGACTTGAAGAGAAATGGAAACTGAAATTGTGTGTTTTGGCTAAAATAAAAATGAAGTTGATTTTTTTTGCTGGGATTACAAAAGAGACTTACCAGACAAACAAAACGCAGGCATGGAAATAAATATGGGAATACGCCATGTTCGTAGGCGCTTTGTCATGTGAGAAAAAATTGTATTCTTCAAAAGATGTATGTTGGCAGTTCTGTGGAACTGCTCAATTACATTTCAAATGTGTGTAGTCTTGCAGGCGCATCGGATCCGGAGTCAAGTCAGAAAAGATCGTTGGCTGATAGCCGAAATGCTAAAGGGTGACAGTAGGTAAATAGCTTCAAAAATTTGATTCTTAGATTTTATTTAAAAAGCCCATTCATTTGTGTATACAATACTTTTTGTTTCATTTGAACCCAGCAAGTATTTTAGATGCTTTATTTTTTTTCTCTGAAATTCGACGTATGAAATACAATTAAATGACACGCCCCTTTACGTCAAAAAGTAAATGTGGAAATCTCTCATATTTTGTTGCGCGTTGCGGTAGTTTATTTTTTTGCATGAGAATGTTTGCTATCTTGTATTTGCATAGGTGCCAAAGCTATGCTTATCTACAAAGTTTGTTATTGTCTTGTTACTATTCGAAGTGTGCACTAGTGGAAGGCATATAGGTTATTGATTGTTTTTGCATATTTTACATACGTAATTGATTTGGAAATTTGTATAATGCTACGTATGAAGAAGTTTTTTTCCAAAGAGGAAGTTTCGGGCAAATAAACATATAATGTCAAAAATGACGGAAAGGTTGAGCCAAGAGTAACAACTCTTGGTATCAACAGTTGTTCTTATAGGTAAAAGCTGAAATATATGGAAGATAATGTACCTGTTCCTGTGGAAAATAACAGTGGCAACTTACGTTCATCAGTTGTTCTGAGCCCTGCCATCGGAGTCACTAGACGCGAGTAATCTTGCGGCCGCGTAGGATCCCAAATCAACGGAACAGATCGTTGGCTGATAACGAAAACGTTAAGCACAGGTGAAGATGCGACGATGAGCTGGCGCAGCTGCGCGGCGCGGGTCAACGCCACCTGGAAGTCGGAAGCGGGCGCAGGCGGCCGTGGGCGGGGCGGCCGCCAAATATTTGCAGCGCCGCGACGCTTTCCGGCCGCGGGTCGCGACGAGCTGGGCGGGGGAAACGACTTTGGCACGACACGCGAAGTGTTTTTTCATCTTCTATTTCCCCTTTTTTTCTATTTTTTAAAATTTCTTTACTCCTGAGGAGGCGGGAATTTATTTTCTTAACTAGTGTACAAGAAGACTGCTGACTTGCGGGTTAAGCAACTGACAGGGAGGAATTTTCTTAATGATAAACTAAAATGAACTAAAACTAACCTAATTTTAGCTGAAATCTAATTTGCTAGTTATCAACGTAGCACTTTGGCATACTTAACTTGAACCAAATTTTTTATTATTTTTTTCTTAACCCTATAATTATGAATAATTATAATAAGGAGCCTTCCATAAATTACGCAACGTAAATTTCCAGTATTTTCAATACCCACCTTGTAACGCATTTCCCTATCTCTATGTAACGCAGCGTTACGCTGCTTCAGACCCCTTCCCTCCCCCTTTAGCGTTACGTAACTTATGGATGACCCTTAATTACAATAATAATTATTATTGTTCTTCCAAAATTATGTGATTGAATTTTCTGATAATGCACTTGCAACATCACAATTCGTGAATTTGAAACAACTATCATTCATTATCATCATCATCATCATCATCAACAGTTCATTAATTCTCGGGCATAAGATAGTCCTTGGGAACAGGATGTCTCTGGATATTCCGTCTGAAAATACTTTCACGCGCTGCTCAATCTCAATTCCAAATGGACCCCGACCCACTAGGAAGTAATCGAAAAGCGTCAGAGATCGAACCGATAACGCCGTTTATTACGCACGGTCCCGATAAACAAAGCCATAATAACCTTCCTGAAACTGCATTTAGTTTCGAAATATACGTAACATTTCATTTTACTCGCTCTCTTAACGGAACGTTAAGCAAACAAATAGGCACTTTCTATTAGCCAGAACGCATTCCCACATGCCCATTCTTCCCCGTTAAGGGCCAATTACCCTAAAATAATGCCCATCCTTGTTAAGCGGGCGCCATTAGAGGGCACAAATCTCGCAACGACGCGCCGCGTGATGTGGGAGCGCCGTCGGCGTCCGCGTCACCAGGCGGCGCTGGCAGCAGCGTCACGCGAGGCCTAATGAGGCGCTCGCCCGTCCCGGGCCGCAGGGCACGCGCGGCGCCGCGCCGTAGATACAGAGAGTAGCGCAACCGCCGACATTTGATACCCTCTCACCCGATAGCCCCGCTACTCTCTCAGTCTGAATCAGTGAAAAACTACTGATTGACAGTGACTATTCACTGATGGTGGCAATTATAACCCTGCCACTGACAATCAGTGAATTGAACTGAACAAATCAGTGAAAATCGGGTCCACTGTTTGAATCAGTCAAATCTGTGAAAACAGCAGCACGTGATCGACTGAACGATCAGTGAGTGATGGTGGCGCGGCACTTTTACCACTGACGACCAGTGAAATGCTGATTGTCTGATTCCTTGATTGTCAGTGAAATTACACATCAGTGACTTCGGCTCTCACTGATTGAATCAGCGAAAATTTCACTGGTTCAGATTCAGAGAGTAGGCAGCAATCACGAGTTGAAGGGAAATTATTACAATTCGTGGCGTTATGGAGATTTTCAAGAATATTAATATTGGTTTGGGGTAGATTCGTGGTTTTAAACTAACAAAATATCATACAGTTTCGATTTTCCTGACAACTGGATATAAAATGGTGAGATTGGTGGGACAGTGGAATGCGCTACTCTCTGTATCTAGGGACTCTAACGCGCCGCGCCTCGCGGTGCAAGGCGGACACTTGGATGCGTGGAACGTCTTTGCTTCTCTTCGTTTACGCACTATGGAGAAGATACGTAAAGATTCTGGAAAGCGATACTGAGATTTTGACGCAAATACACATATTGGGGTTCCGTGATGCCGAAATAGCTTCCTCCCCTCCCCCCTAAAAAACGAACGTCTGTCGGTCCTTGTCCACCAGTTTGTCGGTCCGTCATCCGTCCGGCAGTTGATGTAAAAGAAGGATCGCTTGTCCATTCGTCTATTCGTTCGTCCTAACCTTGTCCGTTCGTCCTATCCGTTTGCCTATCTACCCGTCTGCCCGTGCGTCTTCCCATCCGTCCACACGTCCGTCCGTCTGTTCGTACTTCCGTCCGCACGTCAGTCCGTACTTCTTCTGTCCATCATTCTGTACGTACGTATGTCCGCGCACCTGTCCGTATAACTGTCAGTGCGTCTGTCCGTACGTCTGTCTGTTAGTCTGTCTGTCCGTAAACAACACTACCGCCTAAACCACACAGAGAATTTATCCCAAAACGGATATTGCCTGGTCGATCTCGTTGAAATTAATACCTGGCATTTTCAAATGGATATTCTAATTTTTAAGGTTATTTCACATGAAGTCTTCAAGACATTAAGAAAAATTTTGAAAGATGAAATTTTGTGAATCTGTTCTTATATTACATTCCTTACGTCTCTTATGTCGTAAATTACTATTAAACATTCGTACGGTACATTGCACTAATAACAACACTTTAAGGTAGAACGTCACAAAATATTTTGGCAACCATATGCTCCATTTCTAATCATAAGACAAGTAAAGAAACAATAAATGGATATTCTACCCTATTTGTCAGTTCTTCAAAACTCAAATTAACTTGCACCATATCCTTAACAAATGCCCCATATTTAGACACGAAGATTTACGTATCTGCAAGGCCACTAGTATGAAACAATAGAAAGTCTACAGCGACGTTACAAAGAAAAATTCTCGAATTCTGAAAATTAATCAATCTGTTCAATGGTATATAAAGCCAACTTTAGGTGGGGTTAAATTGTTGCAAGTTATTGTCCATATATGTGTGTCAACATTGTAAGAAAAAAAATGTGTGTATTGCAGGTAAAATTATTATATATTGTAGTCGCTAATGACTATCGTAGCCGATGCTACTTTAAATAAATACAGTTTTTAAAAAAATGGAAAATCCCGTGTAAGAAAGGAACAAGTATCGCTCCATTAAAGAAAAGTGGGTCTTCAAGACGGCGACTGAATATGGATAAACTACATTTAGCGAATTTTATACACTGTTTTCCAGACCCAGGAGAAAGAAATTCAGATATTGAGGGCGGATAACCACAATTTGTATATTAAGTCTTACAAGGGAATAATGCACAGGGATGCTGGAAACGGAACATTTTCAGCTACTTTCTCTTCTGGGAAAATTTAACTTAGTGGCTCAGTTTAAATGACTCTTACAGCCATATTAGAAACTTGGCTATTCGACAATAAATTCATCCTACGTATCATCACCTTCTTACTTCTCTAAACCATAGATTTTTCTCTTGAGATTTTATTTTCCCTACTAAGAGTATGCTCATATGAATCGTATAACGTCTACCTTTAAAAGAACCACTGGGAAGCTTTATTTCCAAGCACAGCAATAACAGCATGAAAGCAATAATTCTACGGTATTACTGTAATGATTATGGGTGTAGAACATTGCCCCGTACACTAGCATTTGGGGTAACATCGTTAATTGTGTGCAAGAGCTGTCTTTCTCCAGGAGAATGTTGTTAAGGAGGGGAGATTGTGTGGGCGGGGGCGAAAGGTGAAATGTCGAAGGCAGCTTTACGGGGCGTCGCTCGCTCGCATTAATTGCGGGCGATGCGAACACTCGCCCTGACCGCTCGCCGCCCCCACTTCCTTCGGGCCCCTCCCCGCCCGCCCCGCCCCACCCCGCCCCGTCACATCCATCTCCCAGCCCTTTCACGCCACTCCACCCTTCCACGTTCCACTCCATCTCGCATTACCGGAAGAGAGGGCTCAGTGCAGTGCCTCTGACAGAGAGGTCCTAGCTTCGGGTCCCGACGGTTCCACGAGAGATGAATTTTAGGTCATTTTGAGACGATCTCCAAACGCAGCCAATAAACTCACGTTTTCGACATTAACAGCATTCATTACAGAATTTTGTCTTCTTTTAAATGGTCAATGAAAGAATGTGTGTGTAAAAATTTGATTGTAGACTTTTGGCCAACTTTTCGAGCTTATTCCGCAGTGTGGCGTCTTGCTGCGCCTCATTCCACCCCGCACTCGCCCACCCCACCCTCTTCGGCCACACTCCGCTCCTCTCTACCCGTTCCGTTCCGTCCCGCCCGCCTGCGCTTTACCTCGCCTTGCTCTTCCCTGCTCACCCCTCCATCTCATCCCGCTTCGTCCCTCAGTAATATTCTCGGTCCCGCTCCAGCCCTCTCCGTCCTCGGCCCGCTCTTCCCCACTCTCCCATCCGTCCCTCATCCTTCCTTGTCACAACGCCTCGGTCAGTTCCGAGCCACCTCGACCTCCACCTTCTGTCGGTCTGCCAGTACAGTGCACCCCCGCCAACCATACTCCGCCCCATTCCAATCCCCTCCCTCTCCCCAGTCCGGTTTTTCTCCGAGGTCGCCAGTTGGAGCTCGAGTCCATCACCGAGGCCAGCCCTCCCCGTTTCATCCCGCTGTGTCTGCCACGACCTTCCCTGATCACCCCTCCATCTCACCCTGTTTCGTCCAACTGTACCTTCCTCAGTCCCGCTCCAACCCTCTGTGTCCCCGGCCCACTCCTCTCTACCACTGTCTTCTCCGCCTCTCCCTCCTCGATCCATCCTGCTCCCTTCTTCGTCACAACGCCCCTCTCTGTTCTGACCCGCCTCGGCCCCAGACTGCCTTCGGGCGAGAATCTCCGGTAATTTACTGTCAAATAGTCAAATTTCTACTCGTATTATGGCTCTAAGACTCACTGAAACTGAGTCACTAAATTAATTTTACTAGAAAATAAATAGCCGAAGATGTTCAGCTTCCAACACCGCAACGTATTTCCACTTTATTCCCTAGTAAGACTTAATATACAAATTCTGGTTATCCTCCCCAATCCCTGGATTTTCTCCTCCTGGATTTGAAAAAAGGGTATAAAATTCACTAAGTGCACTTCACTCAGTTTCAATCGCGGTCTTGAAGGCGCTCTTTTTTTAAAAAAATCGAAGTATGTTCACTGCTTTCTTCCACCGGATTTTCTCTTCCCGCTCCTCCTTCTGCCTCGTCTGCCAGACGCGCCCACCACCGTCATGCCCCACTCCGCCCCATTCCGTCCCCGTCCCCTCTCCCGTCCCGCTTTTCGCACCCGTTTTCGTCCTGTAGTACCTTCCCAGGCCCGTTCCAACTCTCTCCGTCCTCGGCTCGCTCCGCTCCGTCTCTCTTTTCCCCGCCACTTCTTCCCTGATCCATTCTGCTCTCTTTGTCGCAACGCCCCGCTCAGTTTCGACCCGCCTCACCTCCGCCTGCCTTTGGTCCACCAGCGCCGAGCTCCACTCCGCCCCACTCCGTCCACTCCGGTTTCCCCGCCGGTTACTCGGTCGGTTTCCCCTCAAGTCTCCCCTCCGATCTCCCCTCCGGTCTTCCTTCTGGTCTCCCTCCGGTCTCCCCTCCGGTCTCCCCTCCGGTCTCCCCTCCGGTCTCCCCTCCGGTCTCCCCTCCGGTCTCCCCCCGGTCTCCCCCCGGTCTCCCCCCGGTCTCCCCCCGGTCTCCCCCCGGTCTCCCCCCGGTCTCCCCGGTCTCCCCCCGGTCACCCCTCCGGTCCCTCCCCCAGTCTCCCCGCGGGCGCCGCTTCGCGCGCGAGGCGACGGAGAAGCTTGGGGCGCGCGTGTGTTTAATTAACGGCGCGTGAGACACGGGCTTTCTTGTGATCGCGCGCGCGGCCATAAACCGGCGCTCGCCGCCGCGCGAGGGGTAATTGGGTGGACGCGGCGTGGGTGAGGCGCGGGCGTGGCCGGCCGCTGTATTCCACACGCCGTGAAGCGCCGTCTGATTGCGCCCTGCACCTACGAATTACAAACTGTGTGTATTAGAGGAGCAACCGCGGGAAGGAAGACAAAAAATGTTAATGAGAGGTCTAGCTCTCCTGGCTTTTCCTCGCTCGCCTCGTGCCTCTGAATCTTGTCTCTTCAATAACTGATGCCGGCATATCGAAGGACATTAAGTGCGCAGTATCCGATGACATGACCGAATATGAAATTTCATGAGTAAGCAAATGTTCTTGAAACAATTGCAATGAAAAGTTAATGGAAAACAGAATCATGATATTTCATACTTTTTTGGTGTTTTTTGCGGGCAGCTTGTTTTTATTTTCTTACCTTCCTACAAAAGAACAGAAAGTATTTTAATCTGCGGCGAAAATCTGTGTTTTTTCTATCTCTTATGGCCGATCCCTGGTAACGAAAAAGTGGATAAATCCTCTTGATATATATAGTAAATTACTTCCCCGAACACGTGGTGTGGTCAGTACCCACATATTCTGGGTCCTTGATACTGAAAAATTGATTAACGGCAAAACGACTGTCTTCAGTTCGTCTTTCCGTCCGTTTGTAGTCAACGCGAGCGCCTAAACCGTTCAGGCGAATTTCTCCACAATTTATATTCCTCAAACGACTCAAAGGAACTCGATGTCCTCTGAGTTTGAAACAAATATTTCGATTTTGCAGGCAATTTTATATTAAGCCTGAAAATATTCTCTAAAAATAGCTCCAAATTGTTTGATTAAACTTTGTCCTCACCTATCGTAAAGGGCACTAAAAAACGGCGCAGGCTACATTTTTGTTAAACTCTGAATTTTTTAAAATGTGTAAATTTAGAAATTCTGCGAAAGAGACCTCTACCTTTTTTTAGAGTGATTCAGAAATTGAAAGATATCTTGTGAAAATTACTATCCCTAGAGTGTTCATATTTCTCAGTGGTCCAAATCCAGCATTTCAATGTTTATTATTCTCGTTACTTGACAGGGGAGAATGACGGGTGATGAAAATTGTGAAGGGTTTGTGGCAGTAAGCCACACCACACCCATAATTCATAAAAACTCGATTATTACATCCACAAAACCTTCACAAGAAGACATTGTTACGAAATAAAAATATAAATTTGTACTATTTGCTTGAACTCGTAGCAAAGAACAGTTGAGGGATGAAGCATCGGTTACCATGGATGCAAGTTTGTTAGGGGAGACTGGATCGAGCTTGCTAGAGAAAGGTCGCCCGAATGTAGGCCGAAAATATTAACATGAGATTCTGATTTTAAAGCCCAATTTGTGTTTAGGCTGTTGCGGGAACTTTGGCTCCAGTAGATTCGTAATAGGCATTAATAAGGAAAGACAGTTTTACTAAAATCGAGATATTAACAATAGCGTAATGCTTGCTGTAGCTGGAAATATTTATTTTGTTACTGTCTCAATACGATTTGAATGAAGGTGGAGCAATTTGCATGAGTCTCGTCCGGGATTAGACCCCCAGGGGTGTACGGTGAGCGGGCTGGCCCTCAGGGCCTGGCATTGAAGAAGCGCGCGGAAAGCGAGAAGTGGCCTCACCCACCCACGATTCCGCCTCTGGAGGGTGAGCCAACCGCCTCGGTGGGGGGAGCTTTGACCCCGCGTTGGGCGGGGCGGGGCGGGGCAGGGTAAGGCGGCGGGCGCTGCTAACAGGAGAAGCCAACGGGTGCGGCAGTGGGCGATGGCCGGCCACACTTCTCGCACGCGCCCACGCCGCCCCGCCAATCCTCGCCCACGCTTCCCCTTCCTCAGGCCCCACGATGCCCCGCTCCGCCCCACCCCGCCCACACTCACCCCAGGCACCACGACGGAAACCAACTTTTTGTACGGATAAAGTTAAATACGATAATAAAAATAAATACGCTACGTTAAATACGATAAATACGATAAAAAGCCCACGATTAAAGCCCACGTGGCCAATCCTCGCCCACGCTCCCCCTTCCTCAGACCTCACTCCCCCCCACCCACGCTCACCCCAGGTACGTCGACACAAACCAACTTTTTATACGGATATAGTTAAATACACGCTATAAGATAGACCCTTACCATTTTACTGCATTTGTTTTTTTTAAATCACAAAAATACATTTTTTTGATATCTCTTCCGTCGTTTTTATTTACATTGCCGGTGATTGGTAAACATTATTGCATTCGTATCTGCAAGTACCTTAAGTAGTGTCAGATAAAGTTTGTCGAAAACTGAAACTTTTTATCTGAAAAGGAGCTACAAATTCCGCGTTTTCGGAAACGCTCAAACAACATGTTTTTGAAAAGCTGCTCCAAATTTATTCTTTTTTTACGGATAGTGATAATCAAATTGTAAGCCCTATAAAATGACATAAATGTTATATGAATTACATAGGGGTCATATTGTAGGGGTTACATAAATGTAATTTGCTGAATTCGTTTGTTTAAATAAATACAAAATGTAATTTCTTTGAAATATCTTCCTTGTTCGTTACTGACGCCCTCCGCGCCTTTAACGCCAGGTAACTTTTGCTGATATTAATGAATAGTGTTAATATGTATTTAAAAAACATATGAATTCCTATCGAGACTCATATAGTCATACAAAATCACTCATGTACGTAATTGATAAATTATTTATTTTATCACACCTTTGCTGCTTACATAATTACATTTTTACATAAATTTACAATTTCATCAAAACATGATTTCAAGCTGTAAGCAGCTGGAAGAATATCAACTAATTTCAACTCATAATCTGACTTGTTCTGTGATTTTTTAAATTAAGATCCATTATAGAAAATAACTGCTCACAAATGTACTTAAAACCAACACACAAAAAAAAACAGTAACTAATAATACATAATTGAAGAGTCTCGTTCGAAAATAATGTGTCTCCATGAAATAATTTTCAGAAAGGGGAAGTATTAATATTCAGCTGTGCAGTTCAATAAACTATTCAATGGTTCTCGGTTACTATTTAGAATAAAAGAAACGCAATATTTGAGCACAATGTATGTCAGCATAATGAGGAGCTTCTTACAAAAATGATGATAAATTAAACTAGAAAACAAACTGACCGAAACGGAAATGCAGGTCCGTCAGAGCACTGTCTGGTTCAGGGTTTCTCAAAAGGGTCAATATAGACCCTCTGGGGACCGATTAAACTTTTAAGAGGGTCAATGGTGATCAACGGGTTGGTTGGGCGTCAATAGCCGAGTATGAACCGATGTCTGATCAGTATGTGGATTCTGACTACACAACGTGTTAGAGTAATTTACTATGCACAGAAACAAGATTTATCCACTTTTTCGTTACCAGGACTCTACGAGTCATTCGGTAAGAAAAATTTCGATTTTTGTCATAGCATTACAATACTGTCTCTTTCCTGCATACCTAGTACGGCAGAGTGTCAAGAGAAGCACGTAGAGGCACGGACACATTCCGCACAACAGATTTGTGACTTTTTATCAGAGACGATCTATACCGATTGATAATTTTAATGATTTGGCTACCAATGTTAGCTGGGATGATATTTTTGACGGTCAATCTATAGATGAGAAGGTATCTATCCTAGCTTCTCTTATTGTACAGCTTATTGATATTTTATTCAGTGTTTCTTGATGTATTATGTTAAATTTTCTGTAACCTTCTTGATGTATATGTTTAGCATTACTTCAGTGTTTCCTGTTATGTTATATTGCCTCATATTATCTGCTATACACTTACAATTATATATTACTTATGTAACTTTTTCAATTTCTAATCCTCATGTACTTACATTTACGCTTTTTTTCAACTTATTCTTATTCTCTTTTGATTTTATGTTTATGATCAGTATTTTTCTTGTGATTAGTCTGAAAAGCAGTAATTTAATTACTGAGACTCGCCGTTGTACTTTTTTGTGCAATAAAGTATTATTATTATTATTATTATTATTATTATTATTATTATTATTATTATTATTTGCAGCATAAATTTTTCTTTACAATTAGACTCCCGGGCTGAGACCGAGGCACTCACTGGCGCTGGTAGTAGTAATACTTAGTAGATCACATGCGATACTTAGTGATCCCCCCAAGAGGATATTTGAAGCAGTTGGATGACAGCCTATGAATTACGAGGTGTTGTGATGAGAGATGATCATGGCGTTTTGGAACCATCCCAGCATTCGCCTGTATGACCCGAGGGAAACCTAACGCCGGTCAGGATGGCCTCCCGACTGCGACGTCGGCGCGTTGCGCTCTCAGCCACTTCGCTCGGTTCACTGGCACTAGCCAGGCGCAAAAAGAAATTCATCATGTTTCACCCACCAATGTTTGTCGCTTAAAATAAGGTAACAATTGACGGCCGTGACATCTCATAAAGGGACGGGGAATTCATTGACTGAACGAATGCGCATCACAATTAAAGCGTTAAATTACTTCGCGAGAAAATGAATGCTTCAAATGAAGATGAAGAGTTGCTGTTGAGTAGAAAAGAAGAAGAAGAATGACGTATTTTATGTCGCTGTAATCGTAAAGTCACGCTTAGTTTGCGGGAGATGAAATTAACTTGTACCGCTCGGAGAAATGAATTACAGTGTCGACATTTTCAGCTTCATTCACACATACCGCATCAAGAAATCCTTTCAATACCTAACGCTTCGCCACCAAGAGTTTTGCACATTCCTTACTGCTAAAGTGAATATTCTTCATTCCAATAGTGCCATTACTAAGGGGTAGTTCTTAAAGATCTAAAACATATCAATGAAATGCCCTTGAAATGTTTTTAAAATGCCTTAAAAGTAAAGAAAAATTACGTAAAAAATGTGATCAAAAGCAGTTCAGATGAACAAGTCAAGCTGTTGGATATGTTACTGAGTAATCGAGGCTTCTTTGATCAAGTGAACTCAACTTGTAAACATTTGGTATAGGTTTTCTCGTCTTGCGATGGAAATAATGAAACGAAAATATAATAATCGTACGGTGGAAATCGGCTACTTTTTGACTAAAAATCCCTTATTCTCGGCCCCTCGTAAAAAAAAGTAGATGAAACTTGTTTCTTCATGTAGTGAATTACATTATCTAACGTTGTGTTGTCAGAATTCATGTTTTCTGTGTCCTCGATATCGAAAAATCGACTGACGGCAAAATGTTTGTTTCTCGTCCGTCTGTGGCCAACGCTAGCGCCTCAGTTCAGACGATTCTTTTTCCAAAATTGAGATTCCCCAATTTGATCTGGACGAACTCCACGAATTTGAAATGGATATTTTGAGTCTTGATGATACTTTATATAAGTTTCATCATGATCATGATTTTCTTAAAAATGAATCCAAAATTTTTCATTAAATATTGTCTTCGGATAGCATAAAGGACACTTAATGAAATGGCGCAGGTTTGATTTTCATTGAAATCTCAGAATGTTTGAAAAAAATAAATGTTCAAAAACTTGTTCGACTTCTTTCTGCAAGTATAGTACTCAAGATGAAGATTTTTGTTAATAAAATACATGTTAAAAGACAATCTGTGTGATAAATACATGCGCAATCGCGTAGTTTTTCATTTAAAACAATATTGGCTGATTTTAAATAATTACTTGCTCACAAATGACTCTACAATTTAAAAAACCAATTCCCTCACATGTAGCAAATGACGGTAATAAAATATTGGTGCTGGTTTCATTTTTAGCGAACTCTCAATTTTCGAAAACTGAGAGCAAACATTCAATATTGAAAATAGATATTTCAATTTTAAATGTAATCTGTTCTAAAAAATTAGATCTTTAAATGTCTTGTACAATTTTTTGAAAAAGGACTAGTTTTCTCCCAATTTCTCTAAATGCACGTTAAAAAAAACATTTTCTCAATCTTCGCTCCACATTTTTTCTTCGAATTTTTTCCACGGATACAACAAGGAACGCTTAAAACAATGGCGCATGTCTCATTTTCGTTCACCTCTCTGAATTTTTGGAAATGGCAAATTTAGAAACAACGTGAGAAAGTATCTGCTGAAGTAGCTTCACTCATTTTAATTATTTTTCTTCTACAAACAGAGAAAATGACGTTTAAAAATGGCGCATGACTAATTGTCATTGAACAGTGAATTTTCGAAAATTGTAAAGTGTTAAGAAATAGTTTCTCTTGTAGTACCACTAGTTCTTTATTTTACATTCTAGAGTGGGCACGTGTTCTCTGATGGATTGTGTTGTTGCCAGAAACCTAACGGTGTGTGTTCTTGTTCTTGTTCTTGCTCGAAGCAAATTGCAAGTCTTCTCTCGTGTCGAGAGTGATCTTGACAGCAATAAAAGGGCGCATTTTCTCTCTCGTCAAGTATGTTCTTGCCAAAAGAAAAAGAGTACGTGCTCTGTCTTAAGAAGTCTGTTATTGCCAGAAGTGGAAAGGCGCGTGTCTTCTTTCGTCCAGCATGTTTTTGCTAAAATGGTAAAGGGTGCGTGTTTTCTTTCAAGGAGCAATCTTGCCAGAAGCCAAAGGGTGGCTATTCTCACTTGTCGAGTGTGCTGTTGCCAGAACGGAAAAGACACTTGTTTTCTCTGGCGGCGCATGTGTCTTGCCTTGTGTTTCCTCTTATGAAGCGCGGTCTCGCTAGAAGCCAAAGGCGCGCGTTCTCTTTTCTCTCGCCGAGCGTTGCGGTGCCGGAACGTGTTCTCGGAGGAAGCCAAAGCGCGTGTTCTCTCTCGTCAAGCGCGTTTTTGCCAGAAGCCAAAGCGCGCGCCTTCTCTATCTTTTTCTCTCTCGGTCTCTCTCTCCCTCTCTCCTTCTTTCTCTCACTCTCTCTCCCTCTCTTCCTCTCTGGCGCGCGCGGGGCGTTGCGGTGCGGGAATATAGAGAGTTCAAACGGCTGGGCCGCCAGGGAACTGGCGTCGGACGTCGGACGTCGGGCGTCGGGCGTCGGCAGGCGAGAGAGACGGCGCGAGCGCGGCCTGATGAGATCTGCAGGCGGTGGCGGCGGTGGCGGTGGCGGGGCGCTACCCGGAGGCGGCGACGCACAGTGGTCTACAATCAACCCCTACGCGGCAGATATTCAAACCGGTGGAATTGAAATTTGTTGGTTTTACGGTCGTGTGTTACGGTGTGTGTGTAATAAAGGGGTGAACAATGAAGTAGAAGGAAAGATCGCACGCAGTCCGTGGCCCGTTTGTTAGGGTACAGCTCCGGCACTCGCCTCGTGTCGATCGGAGAAACCACGAAAAACTACCGATCAGAGCAACCGACCACCAGACACCCCGAATGAGCCTGAATTCGACCTAGCGGGACTCGAATCCTAGGACATCCCGGTAGGAGGTGTCGCGCAGTGGTTTAGAATCAGCCCTTACGCGGTAGACATTCTAAATTAATTTTATTTTTATAAAAATACGTGTACGCATGCATTTTTAAGAATGAAGAAAACAAATATACAGGCACATATTAAAATACCAAGATGGCAAAAACATAATGGGAATGAAACGTTAATTCATGAAACATGAAATACTAATATATTAATTCATGAAACGTTAATTCCATATGCTATTAAAAGGAAATAATAACTTGATTTTAATTTTACACAAGTACATATTGAATGTAAAATGTCAAATTGTCTTTAATCAAATTAAAGTTTTGAACAATCAGGCATAAGAAGGCTACAAACCCTGTTACATATATCTCGATGTAACGTCTACATAGGAGTGTATCGCTACATGAAATATGTAGGTAGGTAACGTTATTATATAAACTCTGGATGGAAGTTTGATCATTTTGTTAACATTAGTAAAGAAAAAGCTATAACAAAAAATCAAACACATCTATAAACTATTGTCTGCAAGGTATTAGTTTTTATAAAATTAATATAATAAAATAAACATTCATTTAAAACTTTCCTCGAAATTTTCTCACATTTTCTGCGTCTTGACATCAATTGAAAAATCAACGTAAGAACTTCAACGCTTGAGAAATGTTTAAAAACACGTGTAAATCAAGAAATAAATCCTTTATTTTGTTGTTAGGAGTACACAGAAGGCTTCTATACAGATACATTCAAAATTAATTGAAGATTTGAAATAAAAAAAGGATGTAAGCGCCGCTTCTGTTAAATTTATATTGTACCAGAATAATGATGAATGAATATAACATAAATAAGAAGCAAAGCCTTGATGCATTTCTTGATGATGTTATGGGTGATTATAAATGGCAGGAGTTGTTTGGGCCACAAGGTTTAACGTAGATACTCATTTTTCTCGAAAGTATTAAAATGGCACTTGCATCCTTTTTACTTTCTCACTAGGGAGTTGAAATAAGGTTATGTAATGCTGCGCGGAAAAACGGCAAATATTCGGCAGAAAAACTCTTTATTACAGGGCACTGGAAACGGAAAAGTAGATAAATTCTGTTGCTAAATTTAGAAAAAAATTCTCTAAGACGTGGTGTTGCCAGAATCCATGTTTTGTGGGTCCTTGATACCGAAAAATCGAATAAAGGCAAAACGTTGGTCCGTCTATCTTTCTGTATGCCTGTCCGTCTGTGAACGACGCTAGCGGCTGAACCGTTCATCCGATTTTATCTAAAATTGATATTCCCCAATTGATATGGCCAATGTCGCGGTCCCTTGAATTTAAATCCGATATTTTAATTTTGGGGCATACTTTACATGAATCCGTTGGAACATTTTCAGAATTAAAAGAGTGTCTCCATCAATTTTGATAAATTGTTGTTGGATAGAAGGATGTTTGAAAAAATAATGCAGGTCTCATGTTCGTTGAAAGCTTATATATGTCGAAAATTGCAAAAGTTCAAAATTGTCTCGGAGTCTTCCTGCAACTAAAATATTAAAGATAGAAATTTTTCCCTAAATGCAATTTATTCCTTAAAGTTAGATTTTGAAATAAGATCCTGTGTAATGTTTCAAAAATGTGCGTATTTTTCCCGTAATTTAGCGTGAGTATACGGGCGAGAATACTTGATGTTTTAGCACCACTAGCTTATTTCAAATCTTGAATAGTTGAAATTGAATTGTTACCCCAAATAGAGATCTAACCCACCAAAGGAAATGTTTTCAGAAAATAGAAAAAACCTCTAGCAATGTAAAAAACCTAAACAGTGTAAATTAATTATTTCTGTAAAAACTTACATCAATATATTATGAACTATGAATGACTCTGAAGTCAAATTTTAGTTAAGATACTACCATTCATAGCATACTCTCATCGTTCCGACATCTTGCTCCAGATTGATTACTTTTCGCCAATAGACCTACTTTACATAAAGAATAACTTACTTTGGAATGACCGGTGCGCCCTCAGAATTGAGGGAGTATTACGTCCAATAGGTCACTATTCCACTGAAATCTCAACTTTCGACTTTTTGTGGGTTAGATTTGTATTCGATGTAACTATTCAATTGTGGTTGAAATGTTGAATTTCTGTCGCTTACACGTAGATTCCGGACCACCGTGCGGCGGCGGCGGGCCTCTCAAAGCGTCGGCGGCCGCGCGCCCGCAGAAGCCACGGCCGCTGCCGCCGCGAGGTGCAAGAGACGCCTGGCCGTAATGTATGCGGGCAACCTCATTATCCGCCGCGCCGGCCGCATCCTGCCACGAGCGCGCCTTCCTACACCTCCGCCGCGCTCACCGCGGGAGGTGGCTCAGGGCATCCGCTCATGTCACTGCAGTGCCTCTGACCAGCAGGTCCTCTCCCGACGGCGGCAGGATTTTCGACACTGGCTTCTCAGCCGGGTCGGATTCAGTCGCTGGCTGGAGGAGAATTCTAGCGGCCGGCTGCTCTGATCGGTAGTTTTCCGTGGTTTCTCCGATCAACACCAGGCGAATGCCGGAGCAGTACCCTAACCTACGGGCCACGGACCGCACGCGATCTTTCCTTCCTCGTCCTTGTCCTATTATCTCCCCTTACACACACACACTTACACTAACATGCACTACACTACCACACATGCCAGGTGACCGGTCGGGAGCTTAGTGCTTGCTCCGGCTGGGGCGGTTGGGGAAAACCATGCTAGCCGACTGTAGGTCGGCGGCGGATCTCCCATCCAGCGGGGGAAGACCTCCGCCACCTCGCTTTGAATCGCGCATCGTTTCTTCAAGCAACGACCGCCCCCTGGCGTCATCACTCCATTCACTCTTCTGTTGACTTTTATTCTAGCTCTCTTCTCGTGCTTGGCTTGCGAAAAGTAAAAACTAGCAATCAGACGGGTCGGTGACGGAAGGACTTCGAACAGATGCGTCCTAGAGACCCTGGAACGGCTGTGGGTTGGTTTTCCGCGTAAGCCATACATATTCACTCGTGTTCGTGGCGTGAGGGTAAATGCTCGTTCATTATGTGTCTACCATAAACCTTATTTCGGTCCTAAAGCTTTACTCTTCCTGTAACTAGTGTGTTATGGAAGACCTTGTGTGCTCTGAGAAACTGACTTCCTAATCCCTAAAAATATGTTCAAGATAGCGGTTCAGTATGCTCTGCACTGGTCGGTTCATGAAGTTGGCTTCCTAAACCCAAAAAGATGCAAACACCTAGATGGGCTTACGGGCTACCTCGGTGATGAAAATCTATACTGAACTACGATGAGCTGAACGACTCCTTCGGCAGGATGTTCAAGGTAGCGGTGGGAACTGAAGTAGTCCCGAAAGGTCCTTCAGGTGCATGAAGTGGGTTGCAGCGAGGGACTCGGCAAATCAAAAGACTTTAAAGGGAAAACACTTTTCTCGCTGGCACTTCTATTGTCTGACCGAACACTTTAACTGTCACTTATTTTAGAACACTTAGTGTATGAAAATAATATTCGCCTAAAGAGGGAAAAAGTCAACGCTGTTAAGCTTGCCTCGAGTTCCATGTCATTCCGTGAATTATTGTCATTAACTTACGTACACGATGACGCGGGCTTCCGCGGTTGGAGTTTACTGAATGTTGGCTGTCCGGAGACGCCGCGTTCTAGACAGTTTGCCTGCGTTTCAGTCGACACTATGGTTTTCTTCAGGGCTAAATGCGCGAGGGCGGGCTGCGCGAGGCTTAATATTAGGTGGTGCGCTCTCTTCCCACCTGGTCAACAGGTGGGGTCACGAAGTACCCCCGGCTGAAGTTTATATTTAATAGGTAATTTAAATTTCGTTCCTCTCTTTCGTATCTGCCTTATATACCTGCAAAAATATACTTTCTACCGTATACATAAGTGGTTATTTTTAATACAGAAAAAACTTTAAAGATGATTCTGAACTTTTCTCTGATTTCATGTACTTCATCATGTATCTTCTACAAGTAACCGATATTTTCTCTTTATTTTGGACCATCGTATTCATTACAACAGTATGAATTGTTGCAAATTCTAATAACCTTCGGTTTTTCATCATGCCGTTATACTATTGAGATCTATCGGGTAAAATTTTCATCCCATCTCCTATTCGATAATATCTCCCACCTTACCACAGAAACACACAATTACAGTTGATTAGTGTGTAAATTAATTTTATTGAAATGGAGTATCTGTAATATTGAATAAGGACCAAAGCGAAAGTGAAGTGGTGCGAACCAACTAACGCAGGTCGAAGGATACTGCTTGAGCGTTAATGATTACCTCAGTTCTGACCGTGCAACCGATATGCTCCGGCACCCGAAATGTCTGCAAAAAGCTTCCGACCTCTCTGCGCTGTAATTGAAAAATATTTCCGCTCGCACCTTGGTCATTAGGCTGCGAGGAACCGCTCATTTGAATGCGTAATGGGTCGGGAACTGCGCGTGAGCTTCGAGCATTAACGAGGCTGTGGCGCCAGAAGCCGGCGGCGCGGCGGTCACCTGCTCCGGTCCGCCTGCGTTTTCCGACTTCACGTCCTCTTCAACCGCTTCTGTCATAGGGATGCTCCCTTAACAGCTAAATTGTATTTCTTTACTGGTAATAGTTCGAAACTTACACAAAGTAACAGACGTTTCGTTTACCCTGTTAGTGTCGGTTAGTTATCCAGTGAGAGTCCTTAGATATAGGGCGTAGCGCATTCCTATGCAACCCCGATTCCACCATTTTATATCCAGTTGAACTGTATGGTATTGTGGGTGAATTGGGAGCCACCAATCCTCGAAAAATCAAAGTTGATATACTTCAAACTATCCATAATGTCTTCGATTGAGATTATGTCCTTAACTTCCTAATGCTGCCTGGCGTAGCTATTGGGCGAAAGGAAAGGCCAAGGCGATGCCCCGCTGGTGGGAGATACCTGGTTAGTCGACGCCGCTAGTCGACGGTAGATTGGCGCCGGATCCCCCATCCAGGGGGGAAGATCATCGCCACCTCCCGATGAAAAAGCACGCATTACACTTACGGGAATAATGTCCTCAGTAGTTGATGCGCGAATCACGAACAATCAATCGATCAGTCCGATGAATGCACGTCCGCCATCCGGGCAAGCCGTTGCGACCGCACTCGAGACACTCTCAAAGCGAAATCCCCTGCCATCTTGCATCTACGCTCACTTATTTTTGGCGGTCACGTGATCGCCCACGGCCTCCCTGAGGGGTGAGGGTGATCTTTCGGCCAACACATGCACGCCCTCGCGTCCTCGTTACTACTTCCCCTCATCTGACCCTGTTTTTGCGCGGCCTTTGATTCCTTCTGTGGTCGCCATCATTTGAACGCCCTCTAGCACGTTCTGCCAACTGATGAATCCCTGGAGTAAAAGTCAGACTGCTGCCACCATCATTGGCGAGACGTGGCAAGGACCGTGGCAAGGACTCGCGGGAGAACGAGACGCGACCATCGCAGAAGACCGAGCTGATGTTCCCGCTTCAAACAGTCATGTTTCTAACATTATAAATACTTGACTCCCGCGTGATTTGAATATCTGGCAAGTGCATCAAATTTTTATCGTGAATCAGATGAGTTATTTTAGAGCCATACCCGTCGTCTGAGTACTAAGTCTGTCTGACTAGGGGATCATAAGGTTGGAGTCCTCACAATGGCGGGTGCTCGATTTATCCAGATAGCTAGAACGAATTCAAGCGCTGTCTAAGGGAGAATTCTAGCGGCTAGCAGCTCTGATTGGTAATTTTCGGTGGTTTCTACGAACAATAGCAGGCGAATGCCGGAACAAAACCCTAACGAGCGGGCCAGGAAACGCGTGCGATCTTTCCTTCCACTTTCTTGCCCTATCATCTCCCCTTACATACACGCACTACACAACTACTCACGTCGGGAGACTAATCGGGAGCTTCGGCCTTGTCCCGGCAGGGGCGGTGCAAGGCTAGGGGGAGATACCCGAGAGGAACACCTCCCGCAAGCTGATATCGGCGGTCGGTGCCGGACATCACCACCCCACGGGAGAGGAACATTCACTACACTAACAGGAAGAATGACCACAGTAGTTAAGCGTCGGAATAAACAATTATTTATTGTGCAAAGTGTGCAAACAATACGCGAAGCCGAACCAAACGAAACTAGCCATCTCCTTGCGACCTGTAGTTTTGTCCACAGTTTCAAAGCAATGGTCAGCTGATTGGCTCTAACTCCCGAGGTCGTTTAGTGCTCCTGCACCCGGTTATATTCACCTAGTTGTTTCTGACTGTTCTACTTCCCCATCACTACCCTAGTTGTGCGAGTGCTATTTATTTAATCTTCCTCGCTGCACATCACTGATGTTTGTTCACAGAGTTTACAAACCTTGTTGTCCATTGATACTTGTTCAATCGGATTTCCTCCGGTTCCCATTCTAAGGGGCAAAACACATTTCAGAAGTTTATTGTTATCATTGATTTGGAGATTTCGGAAGCCTTACTCGAAGGAAATAAGCAAATTATTACCAATTGCTAGGAGAGCAATCTCGAGTCTATTCGCCATTTATTCAGATATGCTTGTTTTCAGAAATCATCGAATTGTTACACGATTTCAAGTGTATAAATTTGATGGTCGCCTCGTCGCATATTGGTAAGATTTTTTTCTGAATGAACGTTAATCCCGCTGACGTTCTTGAGGAAAGAGAAACTCCAATGCATAATTAAATAGTACTTACCATAAATGTGATTAGGAACTCTATAAACATCAGATTTCAAAATAATGACTTTTTCAATTATGAAATCCATTTCAGATGACAATGGTCACATGAACAAAATGTCCCAAGTATTTTTAACAGAGTACTAATATATGGATAATAAAGTGATTAACATGTGCATAGTGGATGAATGCGAGAGTGGATATACCTCTAGTCGACATAAGATAAAGTAGAGTGAACGATGTGAACGAAGACATAGTTGACATTCCTGTTGATAGAGAAAGAGGAAGTGAACTGAACGTAGGGTTCAAAAGAGGAAAAAGGCGAAACGTATTTGCTGAAATGCCGTCTTTAACTCCGGTAGCAGCGCCGCTCCGGATCTCTCTCCGAGGCGACGGCCCTTAATTGCGCTCTTGAACACACAATATGAAATCGCGATCAATGAGAATTAAGGAAGATCTTCTTGTGAATTTCTTATCCAATTAAGTAGCTGAAGAGGAGTCATTGAGTACTATGTAACTGACATACGTCGAACTTACGTGTACGTGCACTTAACAGGACTTTCGAATTCATTAAAAGGAGTAATGTATCTCTTCAGGCTATTGGTAGGAGCATAGTAATAAGTTCGTAAAATTAAATCAAAGGTGAGACGAGGAACCGACTAAGCGAGGAATCAATTTCAATAATTCTCGTATATGAATAGCAATTTCAGTGTAAGAGTTTATATGTGACAATCTGTATTTAAGGCTATACCCAGATGTAAAATATGTTATCACGATTCATTTGTATCAAATAAAATGAATAGATGAAAAGGAAGTAAACTTTAATTATGTATCAGAAAATGAGAGAATAATTAAAGCCCAGTATTGAAGCCACACGTTTTTCTCGGTTGTAATTTCTACCATATTTTTTAATCTTGTGCTACTTAGATTTCCAATGATAACCGAAATTGAATAATTTTCTATTCGTGTATTTAGGGTACTAAATAAAATGTAGTATGTCCATTTAAAATGTATTAAAGCATTGATTGTAACTCTAGGCACCGCAGACTAGTGTCTCTAAACCAGGCTATACCTCTCTAAACCCTCTCTCTCCCTTTATATCCCTGTCTCTCCTCTCCATCTCTTTCTCCTTCTCTCTCCCTCTCTCTTCTCTCTATTCCTCTCTCTAAGCTAGAATCCAAGAACTAAAAACCCGGCAATCTGACATTTTCGAATACACGTACCTTTTTTACGTTCCTGCCTGTTCGGCTGAGGCTTGACGGAACCACTAAATTTCGTAATCTGAGCACGAGCGCGTAATTAAGTCGAGGCGAGCGCGCTCTTCTTTAAATGGCTGTTTATCTCCAATTAAGCCGCGAATAAATAATGGATTACTTCGAAGGCATAAATTATGTGCCTGGATCAGGAGTCAATCTCTACTCTCCAGATGAAAAGTTAGGTTTTACGAAAGAAGAACATTGGGGCATGTTGAAAAGAAAGAGAAGAAGAACTTCCTTGTACCAATGCCTTTCGTTTATGAACACGGAGACCACAAGATGAAAACTTATTAAAATAAAATCCATAAGCTCGAGAACATGCCTTATGATAACTTGAGAGTAACTGCTTCTCGACACCATTAGCAGGAAAAACTCTCAAACTCTTACCAAATAAATTTTCACTTATCTTCACTTTTCAAAAAACAACCATCAAACTCTTTTTTAATTCCTTGTCAGTTCTGATTATCCCTGAATATTATACACTCAATGATGAAATTACGAGAAAGATAAAGTTAGAAACATTCTTGAGTCAGTTATTTGTACATAATGGTTAATTTTTACTAAAATTATTTTTTCTTTCTTTCAGGTAATCCCTAACCTAATGATGCATCAAAACATACACTGGTAAGGAAAACAAAAAACATCAAAACAAAACATGGTACAACATTGGTAAGGAATGTATGTATTGTTAAAATATTTTTTCTGTTCCTGTTTACTTTGTCCCATACACAATTTCTAGCAAGAACTTTATTCGTGTTGACAATTCAAGAAGCAGAGAGTTTCACAAAATGAGAATGAATTCAATTTTATTGATGTCATTCCATTTAGTGCTTTTCGATGGTGTTCGGTTAAAAGGAAGCTCATATTACTACCTTCATTACACTGCTTAGGGAGTTATACGAGAGAAAATCCACAATTTCCATGAAACATTTTATATTAAAGCGATTTTAATAGTTTAGAATTATTCTTTCACTTGAAATGATGTCACGGAATTAGATTTCTCTTTTCCTACAAACTCACATTATGACTTAATTCTGCCCGAAAACCATCTATTTATACGATAGTATAATATTTTATTATAATAAACTGTAATAAAATGTATTATAGTTTATAACACATATTATCAGATTATTTTGAAACACAAACTGTAATAGCGTCAATTTGATAATAAAATTAATAATCATTGGTGCGACAGAATCGTACAAACTTTTGCACACTAATTAGCTTTTTAATCTTTTAAGTCTAGGCTATCTTTTCTGTATTCTTCCCTCTTCACAGCTGCTTTCTATTGGCGTCTAAAAAGTTTAACATTTTCTCAATTTTTCGATCGCGAATAGTGGAGACAATATTACAGAAAATACACAGACGTAAATGAAAATTTTAATTGAAACATGTGGAGCAGTTCTTGCGACAATGTTGTGCTGAATGATGAAAATTCAATTCAATATTGTTTTGTAGGAAAACACCAAAAAATGAACTTTTGCAATTTTCAAAACTCCAGAATATTCAACAAAAATTAGATATGCGCCTTTTTTATAATCGTTACGTGAAACATGCTTGATTAATCAAATGATATTGGATACAGAATCGAAACCAGCGCTGTACCGCTGCGGATACGGTACTCACACTCTCTTTTTCTCTCATTCTCTGCCTAAGCTTCCTTCGACTACTTCTCTTATTGCCTGTATCTGTCTCTCTCTCTCTCTCTCTTTGTCTCTCTGCCTGTCAGACAGTCACTCTGTAGGCCAGTCACTGTCAGTCAGTCACTCTGTCAGTCAGCCTCTCTGTCAATTCGTCAGTCAGGATCTCTGTCAGTCTGTCACTCTGCTACTACGAGTACATGTCACTATTTCTCTATCACTGACAGCCAGTCAGTCATTCAGTTAGTCAGTCCGTCAGTCAGCCACTCTGCCTGTAAGTAACACTGTAATTTACACTGTAATTTACACTGTCAGTAACTGTCACACTGTTAGTCATTGTCTCTCAGTCACACTGTCAGTTACTGTGACTCGGTCTGTCACAGTGTTTGCCACAGTTTGTCACTCTGCTTGTCACTCTGCCGGTCACTGTCTCTCACTGCCCGCCGCTCTGTCACTGCCTGTTACTACATCTGTCACTGTCTGCTACTCTGTCATTATGTTACTCCGTGCGCCTGTGAGCTGCACCGAGGACAGTCGCTGCGTGTGCCCGCTCGGCTCGCGCAGCGTGTCTCTCCGCCACGTGCCGTCTTCCCCTGCCCCGTGCCACCTGTGGAATGTTTGCATTAATCGCGTGTCGTGTGGCCGCTGGCGCGTCACAAAAGAAGCCTTCTTCGAGCGGCCGAGGCGGCGGCGGCGGCGGCGGCGGCCGCCCACCGCTGCGGCTCCCCTTGACTCTCGCGCGACGACTTGCAAACGCTCGCTGGGAGGAACGGGGGAAGGCACAGGACGAGACGGCGGGAGTTCTTTGAGGGAGCCAGACGCGCTTTTTGAAAGAAAGTCGGAAAATATTAAAAATTTTTGCTTATTTCAATTGGCATTTGTTCATTTCCAATGTCACTTGTTTGTTACATGAAATATGTAATAGTATTGCGTTGACGTAATTGCATACGGTAATAAGGCGTTGAATCTGAGTATTATTCTATATTATTGGGATAACGATGGTTTTCGATTTGATTATAGAACTGAAAAGACATCAACATACGTTTTCAGGCAAGCTGTTATCGTTAAAAGTAGTATGCCAATGCATAAGTGTGTGTGTGTGTGTGTGTGTGTGGAGGGGTTCAGTTATGGACCCCAGTCTAGTGAAGATTTTATTTGTGAACTTTACTTCGTAAGAAGTCCGTCTGTTAACGCCAAAACCTGTATCCGGCGCCGACCTACACGTCGGCTTGCGTGCTTTTCCCCATCCAGGTATCTTCCACCAGCGGGGACCACCCAGCCTGAACAAGCTTTAAGTTCCCGATATGTGTAGTAGTGTAGTGCATTTAAGTGTGTGTGTATGTAAAGGGTGAGCATAGGCCAAGGAAGGAAAGACCGCGCCGCCAACAGTTTTCTAATGTTGATCGGAGAAACCTCGGAAAACTACCGATCAGAGCAGCAGGTCGCTAGACGCCTTCTCCAGACAGCGGCTGAATTGGGCCTAGCTATTCAGCTACTGTCGAAAACCCTGACACCCTCGGGAATTGAACCCTGCGACCTCCTGGTTAGAGGCACTGCAGTGATATTAATAGGCGCCCCTAAGCACCTCAGTCGGTTAATTGAAACTAAAATGTTGGTAAAATCTTGATAAGAGGAAACTGAGGTGAGGTGTAATGGTGTAAACTTGCTCTTCGTCTGACATCGCTTTGCGATTGATTATGACACCTTTCTTTGTGTCTTGTATTTTTAATATATTTTATGATTTAAAAGTATTATTTCAGTATATGCACAAATCGGTTTTATTTACAATATTCTGTTACACTTACACTGTCTGGTCGCATTATTATGACCATCAGTCAAAATCCTGAATAACCCCCAGCAGCATTGACAAGTAGGTTCTGAATGGTATCGACAGGCATGTGGAGGCATGCCGACTTCAGTACCGTGCCAACTGTGCTAGGTTTCTCGGTTGCAGATCTATGGCGCGAACAGCCCGACCGAGATGGTACCATATAGTCTCGATTGAATTTAATCGAGGGAATTTGCTGACCAGGGACGTACTGTAAACTCATCCTGGTATCTTACAACCACGCACATACACTGCGAGCTATATGATAGGTTGCATTGTTCTGCTAGTAGGTGCCGTCTTACTTACGAAAAACCATCTGCCTATAGGAGTGGACATAGTCCACAGATTGTTGCATACTTCCGTTCATCCGTCGTGCCTTCCGGAACGACGAGGTCACCCAGGAATGCCACGAAAACGTTCTCCACACCCTTACGTTCCTTCTCCTGGCCTGGGCTGAGCAATTGTTGCAAGGTGTTTGCAGGGAATGCCACGAAAAGTTCTCCACACCCTTACGTTCCTTCTCCTGGCCTGGGCTGAGCAATTGTTGCAAGGTGTTTGCAGGGAATGCCACGAAAAGTTCTCCACACCCTTACGTTCCTTCTCCTGGCCTGGGCTGAGCAATTGTTGCAAGGTGTTTGCAGGAATGCCACGAAAAAGTTCTCCACACCCTTACGTTCCTTCTCCTGGCCTGGGTCTGAGCAATTGTTGCAAGGTGTTTGCAGGGAATGCCACGAAAAAGTTCTCCACACCCTTACGTTCCTTCTCCTGGCCTGGGCTGAGCAATTGTTGCAAGGTGTTTGCAGGGAATGCCACGAAAAAGTTCTCCACACCCTTACGTTCCTTCTCCTGGCCTGGGCTGAGCAATTGTTGCAAGGTGTTTGCAGGGAATGCCACGAAAAAGTTCTCCACACCCTTACGTTCCTTCTCCTGGCCTGGGCTGAGCAATTGTTGCAAGGTGTTTGCAGGGAATGCCACGAAAAAGTTCTCCACACCCTTACGTTCCTTCTCCTGGCCTGGGCTGAGCAATTGTTGCAAGGTGTTTGCAGGGAATGCCACGAAAAAGTTCTCCACACCCTTACGTTCCTTCTCCTGGCCTGGGCTGAGCAATTGTTGCAAGGTGTTTGCAGGGAATGCCACGAAAAAGTTCTCCACACCCTTACGTTCCTTCTCCTGGCCTGGGCTGAGCAATTGTTGCAAGGTGTTTGCAGGGAATGCCACGAAAAAGTTCTCCACACCCTTACGTTCCTTCTCCTGGCCTGGGCTGAGCAATTGTTGCAAGGTGTTTGCAGGGAATGCCACGAAAAAGTTCTCCACACCCTTACGTTCCTTCTCCTGGCCTGGGCTGAGCAATTGTTGCAAGGTGTTTGCAGGGAATGCCACGAAAAAGTTCTCCACACCCTTACGTTCCTTCTCCTGGCCTGGGCTGAGCAATTGTTGCAAGGTGTTTGCAGGGAATGCCACGAAAAAGTTCTCCACACCCTTACGTTCCTTCTCCTGGCCTGGGCTGAGCAATTGTTGCAAGGTGTTTGCAGGGAATGCCACGAAAAAGTCTCCACACCCTTACGTTCCTTCTCCTGGCCTGGGCTGAGCAATTGTTGCAAGGTGTTTGCAGGGAATGCCACGAAAAAGTTCTCCACACCCTTACGTTCCTTCTCCTGGCCTGGGCTGAGCAATTGTTGCAAGGTGTTTGCAGGGAATGCCACGAAAAAGTTCTCCACACCCTTACGTTCCTTCTCCTGGCCTGGGCTGAGCAATTGTTGCAAGGTGTTTGCAGGGAATGCCACGAAAAAGTTCTCCACACCCTTACGTTCCTTCTCCTGGCCTGGGCTGAGCAATTGTTGCAAGGTGTTTGCAGGGAATGCCACGAAAAAGTTCTCCACACCCTTACGTTCCTTCTCCTGGCCTGGGCTGAGCAATTGTTGCAAGGTGTTTGCAGGGAATGCCACGAAAAAGTTCTCCACACCCTTACGTTCCTTCTCCTGGCCTGGGCTGAGCAATTGTTGCAAGGTGTTTGCAGGGAATGCCACGAAAAAGTTCTCCACACCCTTACGTTCCTTCTCCTGGCCTGGGCTGAGCAATTGTTGCAAGGTGTTTGCAGGGAATGCCACGAAAAGTTCTCCACACCCTTACGTTCCTTCTCCTGGCCTGGGCTGAGCAATTGTTGCAAGGTGTTTGCAGGGAATGCCACGAAAAAGTTCTCCACACCCTTACGTTCCTTCTCCTGGCCTGGGCTGAGCGATTGTTGCAAGGTGTTTGCAGGGAATGCCACGAAAAAGTTCTCCACACCCTTACGTTCCTTCTCCTGGCCTGGGCTGAGCAATTGTTGCAAGGTGTTTGCAGGGAATGCCACGAAAAAGTTCTCCACACCCTTACGTTCCTTCTCCTGGCCTGGGCTGAGCAATTGTTGCAAGGTGTTTGCAGGGAATGCCACGAAAAGTTCTCCACACCCTTACGTTCCTTCTCCTGGCCTGGGCTGAGCAATTGTTGCAAGGTGTTTGCAGGGAATGCCACGAAAAAGTTCTCCACACCCTTACGTTCCTTCTCCTGGCCTGGGCTGAGCAATTGTTGCAAGGTGTTTGCAGGGAATGCCACGAAAAAGTTCTCCACACCCTTACGTTCCTTCTCCTGGCCTGGGCTGAGCAATTGTTGCAAGGTGTTTGCAGGGAATGCCACGAAAAAGTTCTCCACACCCTTACGTTCCTTCTCCTGGCCTGGGCTGAGCAATTGTTGCAAGGTGTTTGCAGGGAATGCCACGAAAAAGTTCTCCACACCCTTACGTTCCTTCTCCTGGCCTGGGCTGAGCAATTGTTGCAAGGTGTTTGCAGGGAATGCCACGAAAAAGTTCTCCACACCCTTACGTTCCTTCTCCTGGCCTGGGCTGAGCAATTGTTGCAAGGTGTTTGCAGGGAATGCCACGAAAAAGTTCTCCACACCCTTACGTTCCTTCTCCTGGCCTGGGCTGAGCAATTGTTGCAAGGTGTTTGCAGGGAATGCCACGAAAAAGTTCTCCACACCCTTACGTTCCTTCTCCTGGCCTGGGCTGAGCAATTGTTGCAAGGTGTTTGCAGGGAATGCCACGAAAAAGTTCTCCACACCCTTACGTTCCTTCTCCTGGCCTGGGCTGAGCAATTGTTGCAAGGTGTTTGCAGGGAATGCCACGAAAAAGTTCTCCACACCCTTACGTTCCTTCTCCTGGCCTGGGCTGAGCAATTGTTGCAAGGTGTTTGCAGGGAATGCCACGAAAAAGTTCTCCACACCCTTACGTTCCTTCTCCTGGCCTGGGCTGAGCAATTGTTGCAAGGTGTTTGCAGGGAATGCCACGAAAAAGTTCTCCACACCCTTACGTTCCTTCTCCTGGCCTGGGCTGAGCGATTGTTGCAAGGTGTTTGCAGGGAATGCCACGAAAAAGTTCTCCACACCCTTACGTTCCTTCTCCTGGCCTGGGCTGAGCAATTGTTGCAAGGTGTTTGCAGGGAATGCCACGAAAAAGTTCTCCACACCCTTACGTTCCTTCTCCTGGCCTGGGCTGAGCAATTGTTGCAAGGTGTTTGCAGGGAATGCCACGAAAAAGTTCTCCACACCCTTACGTTCCTTCTCCTGGCCTGGGCTGAGCAATTGTTGCAAGGTGTTTGCAGGGAATGCCACGAAAAAGTTCTCCACACCCTTACGTTCCTTCTCCTGGCCTGGGCTGAGCAATTGTTGCAAGGTGTTTGCAGGGATGCCACGAAAAGTTCTCCACACCCTTACGTTCCTTCTCCTGGCCTGGGCTGAGCGATTGTTGCAAGGTGTTTGCAGGGAATGCCACGAAAAAGTTCTCCACACCCTTACGTTCCTTCTCCTGGCCTGGGCTGAGCAATTGTTGCAAGGTGTTTGCAGGGAATGCCACGAAAAAGTTCTCCACACCCTTACGTTCCTTCTCCTGGCCTGGGCTGAGCAATTGTTGCAAGGTGTTTGCAGGGAATGCCACGAAAAAGTTCTCCACACCCTTACGTTCCTTCTCCTGGCCTGGGCTGAGCGATTGTTGCAAGGTGTTTGCAGGGAATGCCACGAAAAAGTTCTCCACACCCTTACGTTCCTTCTCCTGGCCTGGGCTGAGCAATTGTTGCAAGGTGTTTGCAGGGAATGCCACGAAAAAGTTCTCCACACCCTTACGTTCCTTCTCCTGGCCTGGGCTGAGCAATTGTTGCAAGGTGTTTGCAGGGAATGCCACGAAAAAGTTCTCCACACCCTTACGTTCCTTCTCCTGGCCTGGGCTGAGCGATTGTTGCAAGGTGTTTGCAGGGAATGCCACGAAAAAGTTCTCCACACCCTTACGTTCCTTCTCCTGGCCTGGGCTGAGCGATTGTTGCAAGGTGTTTGCAGGGAATGCCACGAAAAAGTTCTCCACACCCTTACGTTCCTTCTCCTGGCCTGGGCTGAGCAATTGTTGCAAGGTGTTTGCAGGGAATGCCACGAAAAAGTTCTCCACACCCTTACGTTCCTTCTCCTGGCCTGGGCTGAGCAATTGTTGCAAGGTGTTTGCAGGGAATGCCACGAAAAAGTTCTCCACACCCTTACGTTCCTTCTCCTGGCCTGGGCTGAGCGATTGTTGCAAGGTGTTTGCAGGGAATGCCACGAAAAAGTTCTCCACACCCTTTCGTTCCTTCTCCTGGCCTGGGCTGAGCAATTGTTGCAAGGTGTTTGCAGGGAATGCCACGAAAAAGTTCTCCACACCCTTACGTTCCTTCTCCTGGCCTGGGCTGAGCAATTGTTGCAAGGTGTTTGCAGGGAATGCCACGAAAAAGTTCTCCACACCCTTACGTTCCTTCTCCTGGCCTGGGCTGAGCGATTGTTGCAAGGTGTTTGCAGGGAATGCCACGAAAAAGTTCTCCACACCCTTTCGTTCCTTCTCCTGGCCTGGGCTGAGCAATTGTTGCAAGGTGTTTGCAGGGAATGCCACGAAAAAGTTCTCCACACCCTTACGTTCCTTCTCCTGGCCTGGGCTGAGCGATTGTTGCAAGGTGTTTGCAGGGAATGCCACGAAAAAGTTCTCCACACCCTTTCGTTCCTTCTCCTGGCCTGGGCTGAGCAATTGTTGCAAGGTGTTTGCAGGGAATGCCACGAAAAAGTTCTCCACACCCTTACGTTCCTTCTCCTGGCCTGGGCTGAGCAATTGTTGCAAGGTGTTTGCAGGGAATGCCACGAAAAAGTTCTCCACACCCTTACGTTCCTTCTCCTGGCCTGGGCTGAGCAATTGTTGCAAGGTGTTTGCAGGGAATGCCACGAAAAAGTTCTCCACACCCTTACGTTCCTTCTCCTGGCCTGGGCTGAGCAATTGTTGCAAGGTGTTTGCAGGGAATGCCACGAAAAAGTTCTCCACACCCTTACGTTCCTTCTCCTGGCCTGGGCTGAGCGATTGTTGCAAGGTGTTTGCAGGGAATGCCACGAAAAAGTTCTCCACACCCTTTCGTTCCTTCTCCTGGCCTGGGCTGAGCAATTGTTGCAAGGTGTTTGCAGGGAATGCCACGAAAAAGTTCTCCACACCCTTACGTTCCTTCTCCTGGCCTGGGCTGAGCAATTGTTGCAAGGTGTTTGCAGGGAATGCCACGAAAAAGTTCTCCACACCCTTACGTTCCTTCTCCTGGCCTGGGCTGAGCGATTGTTGCAAGGTGTTTGCAGGGAATGCCACGAAAAAGTTCTCCACACCCTTTCGTTCCTTCTCCTGGCCTGGGCTGAGCAATTGTTGCAAGGTGTTTGCAGGGAATGCCACGAAAAAGTTCTCCACACCCTTACGTTCCTTCTCCTGGCCTGGGCTGAGCGATTGTTGCAAGGTGTTTGCAGGGAATGCCACGAAAAAGTTCTCCACACCCTTTCGTTCCTTCTCCTGGCCTGGGCTGAGCAATTGTTGCAAGGTGTTTGCAGGGAATGCCACGAAAAAGTTCTCCACACCCTTTCGTTCCTTCTCCTGGCCTGGGCTGAGCAATTGTTGCAAGGTGTTTGCAGGGAATGCCACGAAAAAGTTCTCCACACCCTTTCGTTCCTTCTCCTGGCCTGGGCTGAGCGATTGTTGCAAGGTGTTTGCATTCAGACGCTTCACACCGTATGCGCCAACGACCGTCTGTCCGATGAAGCAGAAAACATGATTTATCTAAAAAGTCTACCTGTCACCACTCAGTGGATTCCCTGTCACCACCTATCACCGTCCAGTTACGGTATTGGCCGTACAAATTCCAGCCTTCGTCTCCGATGAACAGCATTCAGCATGGGAGCATGAACCAGGCGCCTGGTTTGGAGGCCCATATGCAGCAAAGTTTGCTGGGCTCATTTGAGCGATCAGTTGCTCTACAGTTGCTTGCCTATCCGTGCGTACAAATCTCCGCAACTGGATTTCTCCCCTGTCATCTACGGCCCGCGGTGCGCTACAATAACCTCTTCGCCGGGTTTGGATACACCATTTTGCCATACATGGTATACATTAACCATGGCGACACGCGAACGGGAAAGGCCGGGGCAAAACAGACCACGTGACCAAAGGCCATGACAGCGAATAAAAAAGACACAATTGTCATATCCCATTACTCCCTCCTTTTCTTTTTCTTTTAATTAAATTATACTGTAGTTTGGCAACTAGAGACAAGGGACTCAAATGACTGGACATTTATATAACTAAAACTATCTACTATAGTACTCTAAAACTTAGTACTCTGTACTTAGTACTCTAAAACTACCGTCTATAACTATATACTACAATTTATGAGTGCTAGACGTTGATTTAGCTGATAATAGATGAACTTGAATTCACCGCTAACAGCTGCAAACATCTAAAAGATAGTCCTAACAATTCCTTTGCGGGTCCAAATGCAACAAAGAGCGCTCCTGATAAGCAATAATAAATAAATAATTCGGGTGCTAATGGTCTAATCGCTTTTCTTCCTTTTTTTGATTCCCTTTTCGAAAGAAGTGTCGCCCGCTCCACCGGCCATTGCCTCCTGGCGCGCCTCGTGTCCTTCCAACAACTGAACGCCGAGCGGAGCACTTGAGAATGCACTGACAAGTGACTGCCATCAGTCGGCCGCAGCAACTGCCTGGCGACGACTGATGAATTTACGCTGCATTGTGCCGCGCGGCGGCGACGGCGTCTTGGGGAAGGCCGGAGCGGGAAGCGGCGACAATGTAGAACAAGATGGACGCGCCCGCGCATTTACACCACAATGCGTGCTTCCTTACGCAATATTTTAATGTTCTTTTGTGTGGGTGGGTGGAGACGTACGGCAGTTTACGACAGGGAAAAGTAGTATATAGAATAGTTTATTGAATAGACGCTCTTTTCAGGGGATGTTGTTTATTTTTCTTTCCATTCAGTGCATTGTGATAGGGTAGTTCGTTCACAAATAGGGAGCTTATTTTCGAATTATGGGGCTGCCGAAAAAAGAAACACTCATCGTATTCTACATCTCAAAAACATTCCTTCTTCAGGATCAGACAGTCACGTAATGATACAGAGCAGAGATTCCTTAACGTTATAGATTATACTCCAACTAAATGTGTAAAGAGCTTTCATGATGAAGCTTCTTTGAATGATAATTTACATACTTTTCAAATATTCTTCTACGAACTACTGGAAGAAACCATCAATGTCAAGAACTAGGACTAGATTTTTTATTAGTGGTTTCATTTCCAAATAGTTTCAAGTGCAATAGAAGATACAATCGCTGCCTTCAACGTTCTTCCTGCCTTCGCCGCCCTCTCGACTGGCTGCGATATCTCATTGGCATGACTGCCTGTGCAGCATCACTGATAGGGTGGGAGTAATATTAGAGCCCCGAAGTTTGTGGATTTTTGACACTAGGCACCCAGATGAGTAGAATTGAACCACTCAACTAGAATTTTAGCCGGCTGCTGCTCTAATTGGTTCTTTTCCTCGGGCTCTCCAGCCAATACCAGATGAAATGCCGGAGCAGTAGCCTAACAAATGGGCCATAGACCATGCGGAATCTTTCCTGTCTCATCCTTGTTCTCTCTTCAATTACACACACAACTTACGTTCACTACACAACAACACGTATTCACTACACTACCCATCCAGTCGAGAGCTTATAACATATCCTGCGGTGGTGCCCCGCTTGGGGAACTACCTGGAGAGAGAAAATACCCGCAATTACCTGGAGAGGTTCCAATAGGGTTATCCACCTTATATCATGAATCACACTTTCCGGACCAATGACATGAAGGAAGGTGGCGTGAAAAATATCAAGCAGGGCTATCGCAATACGAAACTATCAAACTGATATTCTGACGCAGTTTATTTTTGACAGACAGTTTCGTATTGCGACAGCCTTGCTTGATACTTTTCACGCGTCGTAATTACGATGCACTACTACCAACTCACTTCGATTCCCGGGTTTCGTCACCAAAAATGTTAATAAGAGGAAGAACGTGTAACAGATTTTCTGAACCTTCGTAGAAGTTACAGAGTAGTAGTTGACGCCCCGAGAAATACGAAACACAAATTTTGGGTTTGGTGGTGTAACGGTTAGCGTATCGGAGTGTTATATCCAAGTTCGCGGGTTCAAACGTGATCGAAGCCGTGGATTTTTAAGGACGAAAAAATACTTCGTAAACCTTACTTTGGAGGGGAATTAAAGGCAACTGTCCCATGTTGTAGATTTCCTGCATGTCAAAATGGTCCTCAAGCCTAAATGAAACATCTGAACATCATTCAAAACGTCTGTTTCATTGCCCTGATATCTCCTTTCTCTGCCAGACGGTGAAAGGAGTGTAGCGGAATTTGCGTGGTCACGCGGAAGAGCAGGCCTCTTAGTCAGAGCCTCGCCACGGAAAATAAGGCATCATTGAATTGAATTGAAATGCTCGCTCTCCGCCCTCCTCTCCCATCGTCTGCCTCTACCCTTGCGTCGCCGAACAGCAGTGCTCTGGCGTTGTCGCCGTACCCAAGCCCCTGGCGCGGCGGACTGCGATTTGCGCTCGTAAACGTCACGACACGTGCGCTGCCACGCCGAAGGCACGTCGTGCCGAATATGAGACCCATAAACATGCCCGCTCGCTATTTCAGTTTCGGAAGCGGGTACGTGGAGGCAGCTGCAAGGCGGCGGATTACTTCTTTATGTTCACGTCCTGCGTTTACGGCGTATCTCATGCAGATGGTATTACCGCGATCTGAAATATGCAACTATAGCTCGCACTGGTCTGATTCGGCAATTGAATGTTCCCCTAAAAGACACTGAGATAAATGGCAGATAGAAAATTTAATTAAACTCTTGTTGACAACGTGTCTTCAGCAACACATTGATTCCCGAATAAAACAGACGTTGATGCAGAATGAATAACTTGCTTCATATTTTTAGCCATTGACAAATAGATTCTCTTCTATGTTGGAAAAGTGGTCAATCTCTTAGGCAAAATTGAATGCAAAGATTCGAACACCTATTCCTTAATTGTGGTTGAAAACTTTCCTAGCATTGAACGGAGATTTATAAAGAAGTCAAGCTATTGACTTTATGTTGAAATTACTAACACTTTTAAATAAGAAAGAAATTTGAGGTTTCAGTACAGTAAATTTTTGCTTTACATGAAAGGCAATGGACTCCATATGCGTTATGGCTTTCTATTATTAACAAGTTTCATACTATACATTTTCAATAAGATGTTGAAAGTAAATGGATTAACACTTATTTTCCGTCATTTGATTTAAAGTCGTTTGGTCGTGTAAGTTGTGTTCTATCTACGGAAAGCAGTCGACGTTTCGAGACGCAAGCATGTGAGTGTGTAAGATGTTACAGTTAGCGACAAGAAGAAGATAGCGATTAGTTTAAGTTCGACGAAATCGAAACGAGATGAGGGTCATTAAAACTTGTCCTGCAGCTTGCTCTGAACTCCTCGAAAAAATGTGTGCAAATGGTTTGACGGTGCCTGTAGCCAAGTACATAAGGAAGAAGAGATCTCAGGCAAATTGTAAGTTGTAATAGCTGCCCAAGATCAGACGTTGAGAAAACGACAATATGATAAAGCGGTTCACAAAATTTTCCAAGATGATAAATACCGCATCTGCCAAGAACAAGTAGAAACCATT
>JAHLJT010003656.1:5142079-5247079 GCA_031308135.1 Acheta domesticus | reverse complement strand
TATAATAATGTGAAAAAAATCGCCGATAATGTAAATATTAACGACGTGAGAGACAAGTTAAAAAATTTACATTTTTGTAATTTTTGAGAAAACCAACCGATAGAACAAATGGATTTTATGTCATTGATAGAGTACATTTACCACTATCCCTACGAAAAGTTTAAAGAAAAAATTTGGAGCCGTTTTTGAGAAATTCTTGTTTTTGTATTTTTTTAAAATTGCACATACTGCACGCAATATTGCACGAAAACTACAAAAATTTTGAAAAACATTTACATGACCTTTATTAAAGAACTCAAAATGCAGAACAAATTTTAATTGAAGAAAAAATCTCTATCTTCAATTTTGTAGTTGGAGAAAGACGCCGAAAAAAGTCAAACTTTCACAATTTTCGAAAATTCAGAGCTGTACGTGAAAATCGGACCTATGCCATGACAATCCTTACTCACAGCCACCTAATGGAAAGCAATCCCATCATCTGGATTACCAATTGATGTTCACCAGTCTACGTCGTGAAGATTCGGAAGTGTCATTTAGTCTTGTTTCATGGGTGGACGTCACATTCGGAATGGATATTTGACATCATCTTTCATACTCAAAATTAGCACTAGATCCCAGGAACGAACGGTTGCAATATCTGCTCTCGCGAGAATATTTATGATGATGATGATGATGATAATGATGATGAATGGTGGTGGCATTGGTGGTTATGGTAATGATGGCAGTAGTGGTGAATATCAGAATTTGCTAAGAGTAGGCTTTGGATGTAGCTTTCACAGTTATGTGTTCGCATTCCTGTCAGATGGAAATTTACTGAGCAGGTCTAAAAAACATTTTTGTCTTTGCCTCAACATTACATTAATGACATGTTGAAAGACCGTAATCTTTTCATGAGCAACAGCGAATATATTTAGTTACTTCGCCAGTGAATCCAGATTACATTAATGGAGTAACGTTGTAGCATGTAATATTGTGTTTGTATTCTAACCCCCGGAAATCCTGTGTATATTGGTTTTAAATCTGTGTGTTTTGACATGTGCTCCTAATCTTTCTGATAACTATGAACCAATAGTTTTGCAAAAAAAAATCTACCTCCAAATCGAAATCTCAAAGGGGGTGTTTGCATGATTGGGCCAACTTTCTTGCTAATTTTTCAAGTTTGTTGGATTTTTTTGTTTCTAGCACACGCGTTATGTTTTCTTTTGTTCGTGGTGTTTTATTACTTGAAAAAGTTTTTTGCTTTTTTTGCAATTTTGAGAAGTTTGCTAACTTTAGGAAAACGTTTTACAATATATTTGGAATTCATTAAGCAAAAAATTCCAGCCCATCTTCATTATTGTAGTTACAACAATGGCAACTTATAATCATTCCTACAACTTTGTAGGAAGACGCCGAACAAATTTTGAACTTTTGCAATTTTCTAAAAATTAGATATTTTAACAAAAATGTGATCCACGCAAATTTTTAAGAGTTCTTCACGCTATACGAGGACAAACTAATCCAAAAATCTGAAGCCATTTTTGAGAAAATTTTGAAAATGTTTGTCAGGCATTGTTGAGTACCCCCAAAAATCAAAATACCCATTTCAAACTTGCAGGTTCTTGATTTCGTACCTATCGGTCGGGAAATATCAGTTTTGAAGAAAATCACTTGAGTAGTTTAGGCGCTAGAGTTGACCACAGACGGACAGAGACACAGGCGGACGGCATGCAGACGTTTTACCATCAATCGATTTTTCGGTATCAAGAACCCACAAAACATGGATTCTGACTACACTGCGTGTTAGAGGAAATAACTTACTATATATAGAAACAGGACTTATAAACTATTTCATTTCCATGGCCTGGCATTAAGGGTTTATCTGTCAAAATATCTCCGTTTTTCCGAAGCGTTATGTTACTCTCTTTAAACTACGTAAGCAGATCGCTCGAAATTAATAAATTTTAACAAGATACAAATGTCACTGAAAGTATTAAGTTATTTGTTTCTTATAATGGAATGTATCCCATCTTAGGGAGAGGAAAACAAGGAATAAGTAAGCTTAGCCTTGAAGTGAAATACTCATTTTCAATATCCCCAGCAGTCTGAACTCGGGTTGTAGGTTAAGCCACTTGACGTTCGGTCTGAGCGACACATCTGCTGCTGAAGATATTCGCCGTGCCTGCTTGCACTGGAAGTTTTCGCGGGCCCCGCGCCGGTTGCGCTGTTTGCCACTTCTTGTTTGTCGTCCGCCTGCGCCATTCATCGTGCCGCGCTGTGAAGCTGCGGACGTGTATGCGGGGCCGGTTCGCGATGCCTCGCTCCTCCAAGCGTGAGATTGCTTTCATGGCCGCACTCGCGCGCCCCGTTTCAAGACGGCTTTTTGCTCCTCCGTTTCGATCGACTCAACAACGCGAACGTGTCTTATTGCATCGAGTTGCGTTCTACGTATTGGGGACTCCGAAGCAGGGGTATACATCACGAAGAACAATGCAAAATGATTAGAAGTCTCAACAACGCGAACGTGTCTTATTGCATCGAGTTGCGTTCTACGTATTGGTGACTCCGAAGCAGGGGTATTCATCACGAAGAACAAAGCAAAATGAATGGAAGTCTCAACAACGCGAACGTGTCGTATTGCATCGAGTTGCGTTCTATGAATTGGTGACTCCGAAGCAGGGGTATTCATCACGAAGAACAAAGCAAAATGAATGGAAGTCTCAAGAACGCGAACGTGTCGTATTGCATCGAGTTGCGTTCTATGAATTGGTTACTCCGAAGCAGGGGTATACATCACGAAGAACAATGCAGAATGAATAGAAGCCTCAAGAACGCGAAAGTGTCTTATTGCATCGAGTTGCGTTCTACGTATTGGTGACTCCGAAGCAGGGGTATTCATCACGAAGAACAAAGCAAAATGAATGGAAGTCTCAACAACGCGAACGTGTCGTATTGCATCGAGTTGCGTTCTATGAATTGGTGACTCCGAAGCAGGGGTATTCATCACGAAGAACAAAGCAAAATGAATGGAAGTCTCAAGAACGCGAACGTGTCGTATTGCATCGAGTTGCGTTCTATGAATTGGTGACTCCGAAGCAGGGGTATTCATCACGAAGAACAAAGCAAAATGAATGGAAGTCTCAAGAACGCGAACGTGTCGTATTGCATCGAGTTGCGTTCTATGAATTGGTTACTCCGAAGCAGGGGTATACATCACGAAGAACAATGCAGAATGAATAGAAGCCTCAAGAACGCGAAAGTGTCTTATTGCATCGAGTTGCGTTCTACGTATTGGTGACTCCAAAGCAGGGGGATACATCACAAAGAACAATGCAAAATTAATTGAAATAATGGCATTAATTTCTAAAATGCCATTAAATTTAAAGCTTTGACCCTTGTTGCATCATAATGTATATGTGTACATTAAACATAATGCGCGTTTATGATAATTACTGTATTGTACATTTTATTAAAGAAATTCGGAAATTTATGACAGTGCATTACAAAAATATTTATATTTTTTTGAAATTTGGATCTAAATTCACAACCGATTAAAACACTTCGGTTATTAAAGTGACAACGTATATTACCAAACGCACGCTCATTTTTATGTCATTTGCATATAATGTATCAATGTTTCAATGAAGTACGTGTGCGGGAGTAGAATGCAGACATAGGCTGCGCCGCCTGCCTACTACGAGGAGAATGAAAATATAAATTGAAAGAGACAATTTATAAATACCTTTAATCATATGTTGAACCATATATAGGTGGCTAGTTATTTACCAGCCTCTTGCAATTAAGAATGAAACCCAAGTTTACGTACCTTATTTGATTTTATAGCATCACTTTCGCCTGATGTATCTAATAAAGAAGTGCTCTGTTGTGTCGAGACAAAATCTCCCTTGATTGTTTAGATATATTTGAGGTCATATTAGGTTCATAATGCAAACTGTCAGCTGCCGAAACATATTGAATGTTACTGGAAAATAATATAGAGAACATTTAGTATCGCTTACAGCAAGAAATTGGTCAGCCCTCAAAAGATATTCAGAGCACCCAGCTAGCCAGTGCGACAGAACTGTAATTATCTCATCTGGCGACAAGTAACTGGCTGCGTTAACTCTGAGCCGCATCACGTTGTCTGCAGACTCTGGACTCAATCATAGGGTTTGAGTCCCAATAGTGGCGGATATTCGACACTATAATTCGAACTTGCGAACCAACGACATCAATTTTTCTCAAGATATTGGTTTTCAATTCAGAGAGAAATAAGGGGTAAAGTGTATTATGTGTATATTTTCAAAAGCCTTGTAATAATTGTTACCACATTTACGCGGTGGAGAACGACAGTACCCAACACACGGTTCATTTCAATGCTCGTCTCCACTTCATCCATTGAAGAGAATGTGGTAAAACTCCCACGCGGCGAAGAGAAGCAGGAGGGCGCAGAGCGAGTTGGCGACTTTGCAGGAGTAGCAGCGCGGGCGTCCCAGCGCCCCAGCGCCGGCCGCGCCCCCCCGCGACTTGCGGCGCGCGTGCCTGGGCGACTCGCGCGTGCTCGTGGCCACGGAGCCCAGCAGCGCCGCGCACTGCACGCCGCACGACACGCCCGGCGCCAGCAGCCGCGCCCGCGCGCGCGCCTCCGCTTGCTCCTGGGCACGCCACGCGTCTGCGTCAACCGCACCGCTCGGGATTGATTGATCGTGATTCCGTGCGGGTCAACCACAGAGGTCATTAGTCCCGTAAGTGTGGTGCGTGGTTTTTCTTCGGGAGGTGGCGGTGGTATTTTCCCCGCTGGATGGCTTTACCATTCTTTGTTACATAAGTGGAAAAAATTTAAAGAAACATTTGGAGCAGTTTTTGAGAATTTTTTTGTACATCTCAAGCACAAATTACTCAGAAACTACTTGTGTTTACAAAAAATTGTACACAACCATTTTTAATGAAGTAGTTTTGTACAACAGAATTTGTCTTAGACAAACATTTCTATATTCAATTTTGTAGGTTTTTTTTCAAAAATCGGGGATTTGAACGAAAGTAAGATGTACATTATTCATTTAAACGTCATTCGCGCTATTCAAGAACAATATTTAAACAAAAAATTTGGAGCCATGTTTTTTAATTTTATAAAATTTCCTCGGGGCTCCATGAAAAACACTCCCCAAAATTAAAATATCGGTTTCAAATTCCAGAGGCTGCGATACCAGCCAGAACTATTGGGGAATATCAATTTTGGACAAAATCGGCTGGACGGTCTAGGTGCTAGTATTGACCACAGGGGGACGTTTTGCCGTATTGTACTTTTTTATTATATTGTTATTATTATTGTAATTATTGTTAATGAACTGCCACCGGGTCATACCCAATTGCAGTTCAAATAAATGTAATCGGTTTTTCGGTATCAAGAACCAACAAAACACGGATTCTCGCTACACCACGTGTCAATGGATTTTTTTCTATGTTTATCAACTGGATTTATTCACTTTTTCGTTACCAGTGCTCGCCAATAAGAGTTTTTCTGACGAACATTCCCTGTTTTCTGGCGCCGATTACATAACATTTTCTTAAGAAGTTCCTTCTTAAGGGCGAGGTGAGCCCCGGGGCCGTCCCACCTGGTCGCCTTCGCCGTCGCCTTCACCGTCGTCGTCGTCGCCGCCGTCGGCGGGCGCGGCCAGCCCCAGGCAGAGGTCGAGGCCCGGCGCCTCCGCCGCCTGCGCCCTCTCGCGCTCGCGCTCGTGTCGCCGCTCCGCGCGCGCCTGGCTCAGGCGCCGCATGATGTGCTCCATCTTGGCCTCCGTCGCGTCCATGCGCGCCGCGTACCTGCGCGCAGGGGCTCGTCCACAGGGCATCCTATACTCTTGTTAAATAATAAACATATTTGTTAGTATATTGTTTGATGTACACGTAAGCTTCCGCGGCTCGAGTCCATAACTTCTCGGATTGATTGATTGATTGATGTTTCCGGGCGCGTCATATGCTCGGGTCATTAGTCCCGTAAGTGTAGTGTGTGTTTTTCTCTCGGGAGGTGGCGATGATCTTTTCCCCGCTGGATGGCGAGATCTGGCGCCGACCTACCGTCGACTAGCGGGGTTTTCCCCCAACCAAGTATCTCCCACCAGCGGGGCACCGCCCCAGTCGGGACAAGTTGTAAGCTCTCGACCGGTCTCCCGGCATGTGTGGTAGTGTAGTGCATATTAGTGTAAGTGTGTGTGTAAGAGGGAGAGGATACGACAAGGATGAGGAACGAAAGATCGCGCGCGGTGCGTGGCCCGTTTGTTAGGGTACTGCTCCGGCATTCGCCTGGTGTTGATCGGAGAAACCACGGAAAACTACCGATCAGAGCAGCCGGCCGCTAGAATTCTCCTCCAGACAGCGACTGAATTCGACCTAGCTGACAAGCTAGTGTCGAAAATCCTGCCGCCGTCGGGACTCGAACCTAGGACCTCCCGGTCAGAGGGACTGCAGTGACATCAGGTTGATGCACTGATAACTTCTCGGCTGTCCGAGTGACGTCGCGTCGTTGGCTGAGAGGCCGAAGTTTCGCCTACAATGTCGCAGGCTTCCTCAGGGCAGTGACATGAGGAATTGACCCGGGTTAGCCCCAACCAACAGCTAATCAGAGGGACCTCTCCGCCAATCACGGCGCACCTGCCCCACCCGAGCGCCCAGGCAGAACAGCATATAATACTGGACGCGTACAGTGTCATGTCACTGCCCTGAGGAAGCCTGCGACATGGTAGGCGAAACGTCGGCCTCTCTGCCAACGACGCGGCGTCACCCGGACAGCCGAGAAGTTATTATATTGTTTACTATTTATGTACTGTAGATATGATACTAAACAATATTATTGTTTAAGTAAAGACATAATTGAAACATAAATAAATACCTAAAACAATTTTGCCAAATAAATGAAGGTAAACGAGAACTCTACGCCTTTTGGGGGCGGCATCTCCCCGATGGCTTTCCCCTGGTTCCGCCAGTGCCTACACACCACCTCCCATTGGTTAACTTTCCTCGGGATTTTGTTGATTGATTGTTAGTGATTTCGGGCGCGTTAAATACTAAGGTCACGAGTCTCGTAAGTGTAGTGCATGTCAGTGGGGGTGTTGAGAACCTCGTTGCTAAAAGATGTTCCGCCGTGCCAACAAGCATACGAGTACTCATGTCTGATTCGTTGACTAACAACATGAAGTCATTGTCCCGGTAATGTCCCACCTCCCCACCGCTCAAAGCCTGCGTTTCATCGCCTGTGTTTTAACATTGCAGTCGAAGTTGTTGAAAAGCGGTGTCCACACTCAGGCGCGCAGTCCATGCGCGGATCATTCTCTTGTACCTAATGAAGAAAATTGTGATGAAATTATGACTAATGAGTGCAACAAAGATGATTTCTTTGATTGACTGATTGATTGGTGATTCCGGTCGCGTTAACTGCGAATGTCACTAGCCCTATAAGCGCAGTGCTGTTTTCATCGGGAAGCGGCTGATGGTGAGGTCTGGCGCCGACCTCAGCTAACGGGGCTACCCCAACTAGGCATCTCCCACGAGTAGTGTAGTTAAGTGTAGTGTAGAGATGTAGTGTAAACAGCCAAAACCGGCACGCGCCGCCCCTGTTCACACCCTCGATAATTAAACATCAGTGTAAGTATGTGTGTAAGTTGAGATTGTACGTGCAAGTGCGTGTAAGTAGCGTCCCATAAGTTTAGTTTGGAAGTATGGCGGAATTAGTATGCAAGTTTAGATTATAAGTACAATATTGTGTAAATAATGTAAACAATTAGCACAGAATATATTCTCTGAATCTAAATCAGTGAAATTGTCACTGATTCAATCAGTGAGAGCCGAAGTCACTGATATCTTCAATCGAAATGGGTAGTTTCGCTGACAGTCAGCGAATAGTTGCGAACCTTTTCACAATGACCGCCAGCATTCCACTGGTCGTCAATGGTAAAAGTGCCGCGCCACCATCGCTCACTGATCGTTCAGTCGTCACGTTCAATTAGTTGTCACAGATTTCACTGTTTCAAACAGTGAAGTTTCACTGATTCAAAAAGTGGACCCAATTTTCACTGATTTGTTCAGCTCAATTCACTGATTGTCAGTGGCAGGGTTATAACTGACACCATCAGTGAATAGTCACTGTCAATGAGTAGTTTTTCACTGATTCACACTGAGAGAGTAAATAGTAGTTTGTAAGGTTATAATAAGTTTAGGTTTAATATGTAGTTTAGCGCCCCCGCCCACATAACTGTACAAACAAGACGAACGCAGAGAGCGTACTGGAGGTAGCGCTGGCGCAGCAGGGCGATGCGCGCGAAGCTGCTGGCGTGTGGCTCCCCGCTCGAGGCGGCGCCCAGCAGCGCCAAGGCCGCCCCCGCCCCCGCGCCCGCCCCCGCGCCCGCGCCCGCGCCCGCCGGCAGCAGCCCGTCGTCGGCGTCCCACGGCCCCTCGCGCATGCTCAGAGCCCGCGCCCGCTGCCGCCGCGCCGCCGCCGCCGCCGTGCGCTCCCGCCTCGCTTATGCCTCCATTGTTGCGCGCGCACGGAGACGAGCACAATGCAAGTGACGCTACAATGCTGCTGCTACCGTGCGTTTCACCAACAATTGGTGAGCTCATACCTCATTTTAGAGGGCGAGTACTGCAAAATCCAACGTCTAGAAGTTACACAAAATAGGCACTTAAGAAATACTGGCATTGCCCCTTGGTTTTGTTCGAAAGAATCAAATTTTAGAACTAAGTATTGTTCCTTTTAAAACCTGGGTTAATATTATCTCTACTGAATTCTTTTCCAGTCTCTCTGCGTGTCTCGTTGCTCAGAACATTTTCAATCTGGGCAAATCAGCTAAACATCCCCGTATTCGTTCACGTGATGCAAAAGTGTTATTACAACCTCCTTAATTAGCTCTTCATTATACAACCTTCCTTAAAAACGTAGTTATAAAAAACTAATAATATGTACAAATTGTAAAATTTATTACCTTGAATTGTACTGCTAATATCTAATGATTCAATTTATAATCATTCAAACTTATTATATGTTATAGGAGTAAGTTCTGAGGTTCTAATATATTAATTTTTAATTAATTAATAATTTAATTAATAATTACCAATGAATTTAACAATGAGTTGTTAAGGTGAGTCTATTTGTGCCTGGTTCACAATTATTAAATTTATAACAAATTATATTATTACCTTAATTGTGTAGGTCATTTCCAAAACTGAACATATCCATCAGAATGTGTTTCAAGGAAAAAGCAAAAAACATTTTGTGAATATATCTATGGAGTTACATTCTCGAAAAAAATATCTTCGAGAAGAGGATATTGTCTGTGTTTAGGAGAGGCAAGTGCTGAAAATCATACCCATGTATTTGCGAGTAAAATAAATAAAATGCATTGGACATGTTCAGTTTTGGAACGAATTCATGGAGATGTCTAATTTTGGAATTCGTCGAATTGGATATGTTGAGTAATGGAAGAGACTTTAATGGGATATGAATAATTAATTCAATTTTTATTTGTGATAATTTATTAAACACAGGAATTATAAAAATCATTCGTTTTATACTTTTGTTTTAACAACTGTATTAAAAATCTGTGACAAAACGAGAATAAGCAACTTAGTGAATAATATTTTTGCTATTAGAAAACAAATTTCATTTTTAAACATTTAATGGAAAATGAAATAAAATATTATGTAATTTCTATATCATTTTCATTAGTAAAACTAGTTAGAAATATGAGGATTGAAAGAGTCAGTCATTTTAATACGTCTGACTTAATCAGTTATTAAAACATGTCAATATCACTCATGGGTTCATCATCTTCTACATCTAGATCTTCGCATTCTCTCGTTTCTTGATTATATGCATTTTGATAGAATGCAAGTTCTGGCAGAGTACGCCATTCTTTCCCATAATGTTTCTCTAAAAGATTGTTTACATCACGTACCTTGACTGATCTAGGTGGAATTCCAAGATCTATGCGAGTTGGTTGAGACTTAAGTACTTTACCTCTCTTACAGAAAGATTTTGCTGTCCCAATATCAGTATAGTAAGCCATCTCACCCTGCATAGTGACTGTTGTCTTGGTCTTTTGCAATATAAATCTCTTTGCTGTAGAAAACTTGAAATGCCATGATCCCGGTGGTTTGAATATTTCTGCAGTTAGCTTCTTCCAATCGAAAAAAAACTTTGTGGATGTATAACGGTATCAAATCTATCCAGTATATTAAAATAATGTTTTGGTTCTACAATAACCTCTTGTTTTCTAACGATTTTTTCTATCCTCCCAAATACTCTGTCTGGGGGCATAAATGAATGTCCTGGAACTGGAAAAGTACACACTAGTTTTTTAATATTTGTTGGAGCATCGTTTTGCAACCAGATAGCCAACATGCCTAACATAATTGAATTCTTATTTTGCCCGCCACATCCATCGGCAAAGAGGCAAACTGTAGTAATAGTTTCATAATCAATCGCCGATTAGAAACCTTGCCACATTTGCATGTAGCGGCGGACGTTTCCTACTTACTTGTTTCCTACTTACTTGTATGGAGGACTTATTAAGTTATGGAACGTTCATGCTAGTGGAGATATTAAGTTTAGGAACGCATCGCTATTTTTATGATCTTATTACTGTGGGATCTGTTCCGTTTTGGAACTCCTACTTTTAATATGTTATAATGACTACGGCCGAGATTAGCAAATCATAATTATATTAATTTTTGTTGATGGTGGATATGTTGAGTTTTGGAAATGACCTACTCAATTGTAACTAAACATATAAATATTTCTGTATTTAGTCAGACTCTTGAAGAAGAGGAAAAGTGCTTCTCAAAACGTCGAGAGTAATAAAATTCCAAATTTAAAATAGATAGCCTTTTATTAACCTTTTGATTATCAAAATATAGTAAGACTGTCTTAAAAAAAGTGGACAAAGAAGTATAATTAAAATCCAAAGACAGAAGATATTGGAATAAAATTATTGAGTTGGGTCATATTCCAAATTATTTACAAGGACAATGTAAAGAAAGCGACAGACGGATAGGAAGGTATAGGAGAGGAAATGAAACGAGAGTGAGTAAATAGTAAAAACTGGCTAAATATTGAGGAAAAATGTGTGATGGAAGAAGAAAACTGGGAACACAGAGAGTTGAGTTGGAATATCTGAAGGAGTCCCCTTCGGACTAACACTGTCTCTTGCGCTTCGCCGTCTGTCCTCCTTCACAATTTTCTACCTCCACGAACCGTGATGAGATCATTAATCTCGTAATTTATTCTTTAGACCTTGAACCAGCTTTAGTACCTTGCTTCATGAAGTGCATGGTGGCTGCTTGGGCAAGTGGCAGAATGTCGAAACACTTATGCAAATCATTATTGAGTTTTGAAACCAACAAGAAAACAATGTCCTTACTTTGGCACGAGAATTGTTTTGATGTTCGTTATTTATAATGTACCGAAGCGCTAGAATTAGGACCACTTAGGGCAAGTTACCAGAGAAATTCCCTCCGCCTCCAAGGCTTCCGGTTTGAGTATCGCTTCGCGAGTAATTCGATCGATTAGCTCAATTTGCGCTTAATTTGCTTACATCATCACATACCCGCGGATAATAAGGACGATAATGTGTGTCGGAGCGTTTCGCCGGCCAGCGCGCCGTCGCGCGGCGATTTTTTTTTTCTTCGGGAGGAGGGGAAGGGAGGATGGTAGGGGAGGGGGAGGGGGAGTCACGTCGGCCTCCGTCGGCGCCGATCTAATAGAGATATTGGGGAATTAACGCCGCACCCGAGTATTACACGTCGTCCGACGCCGCGCGGCGCTGCTTATTTCCATACATTAGAGCGGCCAACGAGACGCTCGCTGCCGGCGCCGACTCGACGAAGCGGGCAGTGGGTGGACGGTGGCCCCGCCGGGAAGACACCCACCGCCACCACTCGCGTTCATTCGCTTTCTTTTACGAGTGCACATGCTTCATTCTTTGTTGATTAGTAATTAGGAAGAGGGATTTTATGCCTTAAAAGTATCTTGAAATGTGCTTTTAAAAATATGCACTTATGACTTAAAAATTCTCAGATATAGACTTTAATATGCAATTAAAATTAACAATATTTCATTTCCTGCATTAATATTTCTTGATACAATTCAGAAGAAGTGTGCTTGGGTTGACATGTTTAATTCTTTAATATTGTTGAATTAGTATTGTATTAGTCTTGTATTGTATTCTTTAATAATGCTCATTCGTTGGGTATTTGAAACTTTTTGACGTTTGTTAAGTGTCTCATAGGTACTGGAGTCTCCCTCGGCGCGCTCGCTTTCCTCAGGCGCAACCTCAGGTTCGATTCCCGGGCAGAGCAAAATAATAACTGTGCGCTTTACTTTCAAATGTCCCATTACCTGTTGCTGTGTGACGATGAGAACGCCCACCCTAAGGTTATGAGAACCAGTGTAGACGGTGAAGGGTTGTCTTCGTGCTAACCACACGAATCCCTTATCCCACGGCCGAGAGGCTGGGTCACCGCTGGTCGTCCAAGGCGCATAGCGGGCTGTCGAGCCAAAGAATAGAACGTAGTTTCTGGAGGGGATGCGACAATTGATGATTGTGTTTTCTTGATTTCCCTGAGCTGTATGACGGCCGTTTTTTATGGAAGGAAACATTATAACTGAATTTATTGCGGAAAGGCATATAAAAGTTGCGAATTTGGATGCCAAGATGGAGCATAAATAGTTTACTTTCAAAATTCGTGAACGGAAATAAAAATGTATAAGTTGACTATTGAAATACTTTTACATATATTGAAGACGCGCCTATCAAGAAAATACGTTAAAAACTTCTGTCGTTTGAAAGAAGTGTATTAATTAATTTATTGAATAAAGAAGATCAACACATTACTTTTTGCCTTAGGTAAACCAAATGAACAAGTTAATTTGCTGCACTTAAACTTCAATCATCTGAAACGTAGTTGCTAGTGCGGACTTGGAATGAAGTTCTGAAAGACGTGACACTACCTTGAGACTCATTCCGGTTAGTTGCGGTAATGGATAACCGATCATTTAAATGAAGGTCCTTGATGTTCTTGCTTACGACAACTAAGAGGTAGTGTAGACAGAATCCACGAAAAATCATTCGGTGGCAAAACGTCTCTCTGTTCGTCTGTGATAAAACGCTCTGTATTTCCGAAATTTGCAAAAAGTTAACGTTGCAAATTACGATCTTAAAGATTGAGTTTCATTGTTTTAAATGAAATATGTCCTAAACATCATATCTTTAAAAAGTCACGTACAATATTTTGAAAAAAGACCAGTTTTTGGGTAATTTCTTCTTGAAATTAATGCAATTTGTATAAAAGTGTTTTCGTCAAAAAAAGCTCAAAAACTACAAAATATTTTTAAGAGATGTCCTGAAATATAAATCCTGTGAATTTTGCTAGAATGCTACAATTTTGTGAATTTTGTTTTCAAAGATAGAACATCGAATTTCAATTGTTAAGAGTAAACATTCAACGTATTTGCGTTAAACCGACGAAGCACACACTTTACTACACTGGTACAAAGACATTTGAACCGAAGTTCGTTGTTGTGGCCCAGTGCATGAAGTCACCGACGCCGACCCACCGCCAGCCTGTCACCGGTTCTGTCACCATCGCCTCTACCGCTGCCACTGTCACCACCGCTGCCACAGCTCCGCCACCCCCTCTTTCGCTGCTTCCCCCACCGCCCCCTCCCACGCCGGCGCTCAGATTTCACCCCCCCCTTCGCCTTCGCCCCCGCCATCGCCATCACCGTATCGCAGCCACAGCCTCCGCCACCACCACAACCGCCTCGCCCGGCCTCGCCACCGTCCACCGTCCCCACCACTTCCACCGCCAACTGCACCGCCTCCTACACCGCCACCCCCACCACCACTGATACCGCCACCATCACTACCACCTCCACCGTCACCGCTCACTTTCACCATTCACCGTCACCATCGCTACCGCCACTACCACCATCTCCATCGCCACCGCCAACCGCCACCGCCACCGCCACCGCGACCGCCATCGCCACCCCCATCACCACCACGGATGCCGATGCTGCTGTCGCCGCCGCGGGCAAAGTGCCGGTTTGGCAGGGAGGCGGCGGGGAGGCGGGTCCTCGGGGCCTCGGGGTCTTCGGGTCCACGTCAGCGATGAGCGCGTAATTTGGCGTAATGGCGCTGAATGGCGGCCCGCGCGCAGCACCTCAGAAGTGGCCGCTGGATAAGGGGCCAAGCCCTGCTACGCGCTCTGCTCTCTCCTGACTCCCCTCACTGCGCACACTTGCTGCACACAATCTCTGCACACACTCATTGCACACACTTTCAGAACACATACGTTACACACTATAAGCATTCAGTTACGTACATACTCACTGCGCACGCTCGCAGCTCACACTCTCAGAACGCGCTCATTGGACACACTCGCAGCACATACTCAATGCTCACACTTGCTGCACACAATCTCTGCACACACTCATTGCTCACACTCTCAGAACACATACGTTACACCACTATAAGCATTCAGTTACGTACATACTCACTGCGCACGCTCGCAGCTCACACTCTCAGAACGCGCTCATTGAACACACTCGCAGCACATACTCAATGCTCACACTTGCTGCACACAATCTCTGCACACACTCATTGCTCACACTCTCAGAACACATACGTTACACACTATAAGCATTCAGTTACGTACATACTCACTGCGCACGCTCGCAGCTCACACTCTCAGAACGCGCTCATTGAACACACTCGCAGCACATACTCAATGCTCACACTTGCTGCACACAATCTCTGCACACACTCATTGCTCACACTCTCAGAACACATACGTTACACACTATAAGCATTCAGTTACGTACATACTCACTGCGCACGCTCGCAGCTCACACTCTCAGAACGCGCTCATTGGACACACTCGCAGCACATACTCAATGCTCACACTTGCTGCACACAATCTCTGCACACACTCATTGCTCACACTCTCAGAACACATACGTTACACACTATAAGCATTCAGTTACGTACATACTCACTGCGCACGCTCGCAGCTCACACTCTCAGAACGCGCTCATTGACACACTCGCAGCACATACTCAATGCTCACACTTGCTGCACACAATCTCTGCACACACTCATTGCTCACACTCTCAGAACACATACGTTACACACTATAAGCATTCAGTTACGTACATACTCACTGCGCACGCTCGCAGCTCACACTCTCAGAACGCGCTCATTGAACACACTCGCAGCACATACTCAATGCTCACACTTGCTGCACACAATCTCTGCACACACTCATTGCTCACACTCTCAGAACACATACGTTACACACTATAAGCATTCAGTTACGTACATACTCACTGCGCACGCTCGCAGCTCACACTCTCAGAACGCGCTCATTGGACACACTCGCAGCACATACTCAATGCTCACACTTGCTGCACACAATCTCTGCACACACTCATTGCTCACACTCTCAGAACACATACGTTACACACTATAAGCATTCAGTTACGTACATACTCACTGCGCACGCTCGCAGCTCACACTCTCAGAACGCGCTCATTGGACACACTCGCAGCACATACTCAATGCTCACACTTGCTGCACACAATCTCTGCACACACTCATTGCTCACACTCTCAGAACACATACGTTACACACTATAAGCATTCAGTTACGTACATACTCACTGCGCACGCTCGCAGCTCACACTCTCAGAACGCGCTCATTGGACACACTCGCAGCACATACTCAATGCTCACACTTGCTGCACACAATCTCTGCACACACTCATTGCTCACACTCTCAGAACACATACGTTACACACTATAAGCATTCAGTTACGTACATACTCACTGCGCACGCTCGCAGCTCACACTCTCAGAACGCGCTCATTGGACACACTCGCAGCACATACTCAATGCTCACACTTGCTGCACACAATCTCTGCACACACTCATTGCTCACACTCTCAGAACACATACGTTACACACTATAAGCATTCAGTTACGTACATACTCACTGCGCACGCTCGCAGCTCACACTCTCAGAACGCGCTCATTGAACACACTCGCAGCACATACTCAATGCTCACACTTGCTGCACACAAATTTCCACACACGTTCATTGCTCACACTCTCAGAACACATACATTACACACACTGTCAGCATACAGTTACTGTACACACTCACTGCGCACGCTCGCTGCTCACAAAGCGCTCATTGGACACGCTCGCAGCACATACTCAATGCTCACACTTGCTGCACACAAATTTCCACACACGTTCATTGCTCACACTCTCAGAACACATACATTACACACACTGTCAGCATACAGTTACTGTACACACTCACTGCGCACGCTCGCTGCTCACAAAGCGCTCATTGGACACGCTCGCAGCACATACTCAATGCTCACACTTGCTGCACACAAATTTCCACACACGTTCATTGCTCACACTCTCAGAACACATACATTACACACACTGTCAGCATACAGTTACTGTACACACTCACTGCGCACGCTCGCAGCTCACAAAGCGCTCATTGGACACGCTCGCAGCACATACTCAATGCTCACACTTGCTGCACACAAATTTCCACACACGTTCATTGCTCACACTCTCAGAACACATACATTACACACACTATAAGTATACAGTTACTGTACACACTCACTGCGCACGTTCGCAGCTCACACTCTCAGAACGCGCTCATTGGACACACTCGCAGCACATACTCAATGCTCACACTTGCTGCACACAATCTCTGCACACACTCATTGCTCACACTCTCAGAACACATACGTTACACAATATAAGCATTCAGTTACGTACATACTCACTGCGCACGCTCGCAGCTCACACTCTCAGAACGCGCTCATTGAACACACTCGCAGCACATACTCAATGCTCACACTTGCTGCACACAAATTTCCACACACGTTCATTGCTCACACTCTCAGAACACATACATTACACACACTGTCAGCATACAGTTACTGTACACACTCACTGCGCACGCTCGCTGCTCACAAAGCGCTCATTGGACACGCTCGCAGCACATACTCAATGCTCACACTTGCTGCACACAAATTTCCACACACGTTCATTGCTCACACTCTCAGAACACATACATTACACACACTATAAGTATACAGTTACTGTACACACTCACTGCGCACGTTCGCAGCTCACACTCTCAGAACGCGCTCATTGGACACACTCGCAGCACATACTCAATGCTCACACTTGCTGCACACAATCTCTGCACACACTCATTGCTCACACTCTCAGAACACATACGTTACACAATATAAGCATTCAGTTACGTACATACTCACTGCGCACGCTCGCAGCTCACACTCTCAGAACGCGCTCATTGAACACACTCGCAGCACATACTCAATGCTCACACTTGCTGCACACAAATTTCCACACACGTTCATTGCTCACACTCTCAGAACACATACATTACACACACTGTCAGCATACAGTTACTGTACACACTCACTGCGCACGCTCGCTGCTCACAAAGCGCTCATTGGACACGCTCGCAGCACATACTCAATGCTCACACTTGCTGCACACAAATTTCCACACACGTTCATTGCTCACACTCTCAGAACACATACATTACACACACTGTCAGCATACAGTTACTGTACACACTCACTGCGCACGCTCGCAGCTCACAAAGCGCTCATTGGACACGCTCGCAGCACATACTCAATGCTCACACTTGCTGCACACAAATTTCCACACACGTTCATTGCTCACACTCTCAGAACACATACATTACACACACTATAAGTATACAGTTACTGTACACACTCACTGCGCACGTTCGCAGCTCACAATCTCAGAACGCACATTGGACACACTCGCAGCACACGCTTATTTCGCACACTCGGTGCACACACTCACTGCCTACCTACTCGCTACATTCACTCGCAATATTATATTTATAGACGGATAAATTTTGTAACCATACAACCTGCTGATGGGGACAACAATCCGCGAAATCATTGCATATGAAGCTTATGAAATAAATTATGGTTAAAAAATGTGTCTGTCTATAAAATGGACCCTAATTTCTTCATAATTTATTTAATTTATTTTCGTGCCTATTAAACGATTATGATATATAAATATTTAGGAAAAGGCACGTTACTTCACTTATTTCACAATAGAATTTCAAAAAAATATTTATGTCATTCAAACTTATTTAGTTTTTTCGTAACATTTCTTAGCCGCCTGAGTGAGTTGTTTAGAATATGTGCATGTTAATTACGAGTTGTGAACACTAAAGGGGCAAGAAAAACCGAAGAATTCATTTCCTCAGACTCGCGTAATGTCCGCGCTCTGTCAATCAAGTGGAACACCCCGCATCCGGGCGGCCGTTCGAGAGGTCGCCTCCTCAAACGCAGCTGTGGTTGCGAAGCCGCGTTCCGGAAGACTTCTGCTGCGCCGCGACAGTAAGCAACTCCAGAACTGCCCAAGATTGCTGTCACAGTTGCCTTCTCTTTGAAGATTTAAAACCGCTTTGGATTCCTAGTTCAAATATATTCAGACTTTCTTCCTGTGCACATAACTGACTTCTCTCCATATTTCTCGTACCGTAAATACTGGTAGTATTTGGAAGAGTTAATATTTGTGGAATGCGAAGGGGAGGGGGAGAAGAAGGATCTACTTTGTAAGTTGTTGAACGAAATATTTCACAACCGCTTTCGGAAGAAGATTTTGAAACATCCTGTTTGCTAACATGATCTGATATGAATAATTGCGATTGACTAACCGCAGAAGAATGAAATGAAACCATATAATTTAGATAAAAATCAGTGCGTGGATGTGACGCTCCAGTTTAAGAGACAAGTTGAATAATAATTTGGTTAATTGTCTTCAATGTGAAGTAGTTACCGCAATCTTCTATTTAAATACTTTAAAATAATGGAATAAGAAGATAATAAGAGAATTATTAGAAAGTTGTTGCATGCCTCGTTCATTAAAAGTTTGTAAATAAGAATGTAGTACATGCATTTTCTTGTATGTATTTAGCAAACAAAGATAGAGTAAAGGCGAATCGTTCGACCCTAAAGATGACCTAATTTCCTACATTATTGAGGCCTTCGAGAGAGAATTAATTGGGTTGTCTAAGCAATTGCATGGACGTTTTTAATAATAAAATAAATCAAAACAGATGTGAGAATGTGACAACGAAACATTATGAGATACAACTGTGCAAATTATTTTGGGTATGTTCTACGTTGGTGTCTGCTAAGTTATTTCCTTTTAAACATTTTTTGAGCAACTAATAGTACATGCAAATTCGATTCGTTAACACGTGTCACCTTTGCAAATAAAAATAAAATTTAAAATTGCCCTTGAGGCGTGTTTTTCTCTAACCTCTCAGAAAATTGACACACAGTTCTTGACGGAATGTATATATCTATACCCGTTAGTGTCCTCCCTACTTTGCAGAGATTCTGCTTATGTTGAAGACAACTTGCCATCTGCATTTATCTACACACGGTGGGCAGATGCTTGAACCGGTGATGTAATTAGTCGACTTGTGTACCTCTTCGTTATGTGACGCGTCTCATTGCGAGAACTTCAGAAATGATACACATTAGTTCATTACTTGCCTAAACATTAAGTTCAACACTTCTTAGAAATCGGAAAAGTGAAGAAGAGACAATTTGTCTAAAGTGATACAAAAAATATTTTATCCTTACGAAGTCTGATGTAGGGCGTTTTATAAAACATGTATGTCATTAGATTATAATTGTTTTGGATTTTGTAATATAATTTATTTGTATTATTGGACTTAGAGTGATTTGACATGAAAAATACTAAAACACTGACGTAATTTGAAGTAACACGTATTATTTAGATTTCATTGTAAAATATTCAATTGAAATTCGCATATTCAACTAGATTTTAGACTTGTTTACAATACTGATGCAGCGTACATATAAAAGTTTCTGAAGCCGCTGCCAAGCCCAATTATTATGATTACTAAGTGATTCAATATATTTCAAAATAAAACTATTATGTGTTTGTTATGAATGACATAACATGAAAAACTCTGTAAATTATATTAGTAATGTATTACTTTTGATATGTTTAGGAACCCTTCAAGAAATTATAAAACAACAACTAACGCGGATTTTGGAAGAAAGATATTCACTTTATACGAGTTCAAATCGAATGTAGGTAGGGCTTTAGAAAAAACAGTCGTTAAAACGTGGGTTTGCAGTAACTTGAAAAGTTATCATCGCAATATTAACATTGCGTGTAGAGGGAGAGATGTTCATTTTCTTAGAAAGAATCTGAGCACAATGCAATTGTATTCATGCAGTCTAAAATATGCAAACTCAAAATATGAAATAAAATTAATTTTGCGTTGTTTCTATCTAAGGAAATGTATGTAATTGTGCCGTAAGCAAACGAGCTCGTTAGAGAGAACTTGTTTCACGAGTCTGTTTATCGAGATAAGCGATTTCGTACACGCGTCATGAGTTCAGAACCACCTCGCATCTCGAGCTCCATCTAATGCACAACGAACGCTCCACGCGGCCTGGAAGTCCAGAGCAAGTCGCATCTGATCGCGCTCTCGCTCGCTCCCAGAACAAACGAGCGAAGCAGCGCTCGCATCACCTCCAATCAAGGCCCCGTCCGCGCGCCGGCCTGCGCGGCCCCCGCACGCGCAACTCTACTCGAGCCACGCCCCGGCCGCCTCCGCCCTCGCCACCTTCCCAGCCCCGCCGCCCCCGCCGCCCCCGCCGCCCCCGCCGCCCCCCGCCGCCCCCGCCGCCTCGTCGCCCCCGCCGCCCCGCTTCCCCGCCGCTCGCGCCTCCGCCGCCGCCCCGCGCCCCCCAACGCCCCCGCTGCTTCCCCGCCCCGGCCGCTCCTCCGTCCCCGCCGCCTTGCTGCCCCCTCCGCTCCGCCGATCTCAGCACACCGACCGTCCCCCCCGTCCCGTCCTCCCCTGCCTCCCTCCTACCCCCTGCCCCTCCCACTGCCACACCCACGACGCATTGCGTTCGGATTATTCGGCCGATATTCCTGTTGGATTCGTTTAATTCCGCTTTTCACTCCATCAGTCTCGCTTTGTTACGCCGCGGCCCCGCCCATAAGTCCGCGCTCGATCGCCTCAATGGGCAGTTTGCACCCGCTAACGAGCAGCGCCCGCGGCGCCAGAACACCCACGTGGAAGACGGACGGCTCGCCCCGCCGCGCAGCGCCGCGCCCCGCCCACGCAATGGCCGTGACGCCGCGTCGCGCCGGCGGCTCAGCCCCTCGCCCACGCGCACGCCTCTGGGGGTGACGCAGGCGGAGGGGATGGGGGAGGAAAGGGGTGAAGACACTGAGAGCTGGGGATGGGAACGGCGGCGCTGAGTGGGAATGGTAGATGGGACCAGGGTGAGGGAACGGGCAGTGGGAGAGCGGATGTCTCGTCCAGGGATCGGGGAAGAAAGGAGCGTTGATAGTGGACGGCGGGGACTGAGACAGGGCGGAGGCCGGAGTAACTTCGGATGGTGGCGGGGGCTGGAGTGATGGGGATAGACAGGGGGCGAGGGGGAGAAGTGGATCCAGGGGCGTGGTGGCGGGAGAAGTGGCGGTGGATGGCAGAGCGCGTGTGTGTCAGAAGTGGCTATTCCTAAAGATATTTCATGACCTCTGCGGTTTCGGTAGCATGTCCCAAAATATCTTCTAATACTTAACAAGAAATGAATTTGAAATTATTCGCCATTTTCTACTAATCTAGATCACAACGAACCGATTTCAGCTGTGACATCTCATGTTATTTTATCACCTCCGTGATGACGCATGATTGATGACTTAAATGACATTCCGAATCATTTTATCTAGCAGTCCATCATCAGATAGTAATGATAACCGTCAAATTATGTATGGGCGTATAGCATGAAACGCATTGTAATTACATAATTTTATCATACCTGTAGCAAACTTATTAAAGCTCTGTGACTCTCATCCTTTATGTATGCCAGATGGAACATATCCAACTTGCCCATATTTGTGTTAATGTTCAAATGATTTCTGCATTTGATCAGGTTTTGCCTAACACACGCCTTCCTCCAATGAATTCGAACCAGGCCAAACGAGTTACGAACCTTTCCAATTTTGGCTCGTGTATTGATGAAGTTTACAGCCCGTTAAGTTTACTACTTGGGCTTTAAAATCTAATTTCGGCGAAGCGGTCCGCGGCCGTCCGTAATGAATCTCAGCAGGAGGCCTCAGCGGAACGGCTGCGCCCAGCGCCAGAGCGGGGCGGGGTGGACGAGCAGGAAGGAGCAGGGTGAAGTGGGGCGGGTTGGGTGGAGTGAGATAGAGTGAGGCGAAGAGGGGTAGAGAGAGACGGAGTGGAGCAGAATGGTGGAGCGGGGCGGGGTGGACGAGCAGGAAGGAGCAGGGTGAAGTGGGGGCGGGTTGGGTGGAGTGAGATAGAGTGAGGCGAAGAGGGGTAGAGAGAGACGGAGTGGAGCAGAATGGTGGAGCGGGGCGGGGTGGACGAGCAGGAAGAAGCAGGGTGAAGTGGGGCGGGTTGGGTGGAGTGAGATAGAGTGAGGCGAAGAGGGGTAGAGAGAGACGGAGTGGAGCAGAGTGGTGGAGCGGGGCGGGGTGGACGAGCAGGAAGAAGCAGGGTGAAGTGGGGCGGGTTGGGTGGAGTGAGATAGAGTGAGGCGAAGAGGGGTAGAGAGAGACGGAGTGGAGCAGAATGGTGGAGCGGAGCGGGGTGGACGAGCAGGAAGGAGCAGGGTTGTAGTGGGGCGGGTTAGGTGGAGGGAGATGGAGTGAGGCGAAGAGGGGTAGAGAGAGACGGAGTGGAGCAGAGTGGTGGAGCGGGGCGGGGTGGACGAGCAGGAAGAAGCAGGGTGAAGTGGGGTAGGTTGGGTGGAGGGAGATGGAGTGAGGCGAAGAGGGGTAGAGAGAGACAGAGTGGAGCAGAGTGGTGGAGCGGGGCGGGGTGGACGAGCAGGAAGGAGCAGGGTGAAGTGGGGCGGGTTGGGTGGAGTGCGATGGAGTGAGGCGAAGAGGGGTAGAGAGAGACGGAGTGGAGCGGGGCGGGGTGGAGGAGCAGGAAGGAGCAGGGTGAAGTGGGGCGGGTTGGGTGGAGTTCTTAGATGAGAAGAAGGAGGAGGAAGTGGGGCGGGTTGGGTGGAGTTCTTAGGTTAGAAGATGGAGTGAGGCGAAGAGGGGTACAGAAAGACGGAGTGGAGCGGAATGGCGGTGCGGGAGGGAGTGGTGGAGCGGGTGAAGCGAGACGGAGCGCGGCGAAGAGGCATGGAGAGGGACGGAGAGGAGTGGAGAGGTGGAGCGAGTGGAGTCTCTCTACTCTGTAGCGAAAAAGTAAAATTGGAGCAGTTTCCGAGGAAATAGCGTTTAAGCGTTTCTGAAAATGGGGAGTTTTAAGCTCATTTTCACACAAAACTTTTGAGTTTTCGATTTGGTTTGATTGATTAGTGATTCCCGGCGCGTCAACTGCTAAGATTATTTGTTCCGTTAGTGTAGTTCATATAGGCTCAGAAGCAGTGAAGTAGCAGCCCCACTACTGGGCAACTCCCCCCCTTCCTCGGCGCCTGTAACGCGGTCAGGGGACATTTCAATTACTAAAATCTTTACACAGATAAGCCGGATAAACTATAATATTGAAATTAGATATTTTTTCCTGAATGAAATCTGTTCTTTAAAGGAAGATCTTCAAATAAGGTTGTGTTCAAGTTTTGAAGACATGAGACGTTTTCCTGTAGTTTTGAGGGAAATGTAGGCAATTTTATTTTTTTAACATAATTTTCCAAAAAGAAATAGTTCCAAATTTTCTAATTAAATGTATCTAGGTATGATAAGAAAACATGGTGCTAGTCCCATTTTCGGCGAACTTGGCGTATTTTCAAATGTTTCAAAACTAAAAAAAATAAGATAGTTTTGCCTTAGACAAAGTCTGTTGTAAAATATTAGCTCCTTAAAAAAGTCATGTACAATTTTTTTTCAAAAACCACAAAATTTTCAAAACTTCAAAATTAAAGTTAGCAATTTTTCCCTTAAATAAATTCTGTTGAAGAAAATCAGCTCTTTAAAAATGTGAAGTATACTTTTTAGAAAATAAAGTAGGTTTTGTGTAATTTGTGTCTTAAATGTATGCATTTCTGAAAAAAATTCTAAAAAACCGCAGCGATATTTGTCACTAAAATTTCTCTTCGTATTTAACAATGGACGATAAAAAATATGGCCCTAGTCCCCTTTTCGGCAAATTTTAATTTTTTCTTTACTTTTTCTCGAATAGGATAAAGATCGCGTAAAAATTGTCTCATTTTCGTTAAATTCAATGAATTTTCGAAAATTGCATGAGTTTGAAATAGTAGTTCGAGGAACAACTAGTTTTTTAACCGTCTGGAAAGCTGCATATAACCATTTCAGTGTTACGACAACGGTAACATGTTTGTGTTTACCCGACGGGTCTGAGCTCGAATCTCAGCGCAGAGAGTATACGTTTTCTATTCGAAAACACTTCTGCTGGTTCATGTAGTAGTATAATATTGCTCAACTGTTACAAATAATGTGAAAAAGTGCGTGCTATATTACCCCTACTAGTTTTCAGTGTATCTCGTTCATTGTTACGATTCACGAGGAAAGACATTGTTCCAATTTCTTTGTATTGGGCACTTATATATATATAAGTGCCCAAGTATAATATATATATATATATATATATATATATATATATATATATATATATATATAAATAGGTAATGTGTATATAGTGATAAAAATTGCTTAGCATTCTCTTCACAATGAATGTCAGCATTCGCTAAACCTTTAAAGACTGATGAATCCTATTGTTTACAAATCTACTAATTGTAATTGAAAGTTATTTTTCATTTTTCAGGTAAGCCGTTATAGTAAATGCAGTGAATCAAGTGCTCAAAATTGGTAAGTAAATATTGTTTGTAATTTTTGTCAAAATGTATCAATTTACTAAAAGAGGAACAAATCCTATTCCTTCAGTTTTTAAAATATACTCAGTATTAAAATAAGCAATAAATAGTTTGCTGACGTTCATGATTTTATTGTGCCAATAGGTTAGAAGTATTTCCTTTTGTTTGTCAGTGGTATATTGGCAAATTCCTTTGATTGGTCTTTGTTTACGGCCTCAACTTAATCTAGGCTTTTGCGCTACTTGTTTTTGTCCAAATCTCTTATTCTCCTCAGCGAAATTAAAGAGATCCTGTTGGTATCAACTAACTATATCATTCAACGATTCCTCATTTTTCTTCCAATATGTTGGGTTATTCATCCTTCTGTTGCAAAGTACCTGCATTCTACATTTTCAACGAAACAAATTTTTTTTAAATTGGACTATTTTGATACGTTTGACACAAAAAATGAATGACAATATTATGAAGGAAGAGTATATTAGAATACAGCAGCAGATTAGAGGAAATTCATTTCATCCACTTCTGACTCCTTCAAGCAACGTTCTCAACTGTCCCTTTTTGTGTATTTCTTTTCAAGACACAAAAAGTTAACCATTGTCTAACGAGGTCGATAAAAGCAACATTATTGCGAACATTTCGTTTGCTAATTATAAGAGACGGGTTTAATTATTTTCTTTTTCCCAAATTTTCACGAGTGCATTCCAATTTCAAGACAGCATTAAACACCCAATGATACGTTACTCATGGAAACAAATCACAATCATTGAAGAAATGTCGCCACTTTAATCCACGAAATTGTAGCACGATCATTAAGAGAAGAAACAGAATGGAAACACTTGAACGCTGTGTGACTAGTGATGCAATATCGACAACAGAATATCGATGTTGTGAAACATTGATGTTCAAAACTTAAACATTGATGGTAATAATACATCGACCAAAAATCATCGATGATTTTAAACACCGATGTTTGAAAGTTGGGTCAGTAGTGTAGCGTCACAGCACTGGGCGCGACCGACCGCACAAGTCGTGCAAGGGGGAGGGGTTGGTCCTCCCGTGCCGCGCAGGGGCGGACGGACCCCCCGGGGTCTCTCGAGGGTCTCTCTCCGCTGGGGGCGTGTCTGAGAAGGCGGCTGTCCGTTCGCACTAGTGATGTGTGACGACAGAAATCGTTCGCAGATGGACGCCAGGCTCCTTCTGCAGCCAGCCCAAATCTCGAGCGGAAATGACGCTTTGTGCGTGGGAGGTCGGTCACGTGATGCCTCGCAAGGGAGGCGGGTGGAATAAGCTTCCGGGGAGTCGATTTTGACCGTAGCGATGTGCGGAGGTGATCGCGAGCAGTGTCTTGCGAGGCGTGGCTTTTCGCCACGGGACAAGAGACCAGGGGCGGCGCTAGTGTAGCGAGCTGGGGTTCTCTTGGGAAATACTGAGGCGGCTCGTCTCAGGAGTCGGAGTGCTGTGGAGAGCAGCGTTCCTTAGGAGTGTATATAGTGTAATAAACTTGTAAATAAATATGTACAGTCAACTCCGTGTCTGTGTTCTTCCTCATCCTATGACGACGTCACAGTAGTCTATTATATTAAATTCGTGCCAAACAAAATTTAATTTGACAATAGGAGGTGCGTATTCATTGATAATTAAAATTTAAATGAAAGCAAAGGTAAAACGCCCACTCATGTGCAAAATTCGAAGGAAATACCAGGGCATGAGGTTTATTTCCAGCGTGGGTTTCGTCTGCTCGATGAAGGAAACTGCGTTCGATTGTTTCCGACACAACACAGACAGTGGTACCATCAGTTATTTCGTATTTTAACTTGTACACATTTGCAGTTTTGGGAATTTTTCATCCACGAACAAAACATTGAAAAAGGAAAAACATCGAGCACAAAACATCGATGTTTAAAAAACATCGGTTCCAATAATCGATATTTAAAACATCGATATTTTTAAAGAAACATCGATGTTTCGAAAATATCGGCATAGATGTCGCATCCCCACAGAGTCTCAGCCCAACAGAGAAGTATTTTCCGAGAATTTTTTGGCTTCCACGGCCAGCTCGCGGGCACTTGACAACGTTTTCACGTCACGTACGAGCAGTCAACAAAGGAAGTGTTTCGTGGAATACTAAGGGATTCGAAAAATCTCGCACTATAATGAAAAATTTCGAAATGTTTGATGAGTCGCGCAGTGCGTTGCTGGGAAGTAGTGCGTCGGGGGACAATTGCACGCGTGAGTGAATGCGTCTGTGGGAAAGAGTTTACAGTTTTTCGTTTGGAGAATTTCAATGAATGAAAATGTATGAAATGAATATAATTTAGTTAATATTTTTATATGATTACGAATGTATTGTAACGTTTTTGTTTTTGAAATGATATTTGTATTTGTAACAATTCCTGTGCAAATTGCTAGTCTGCGGAAACACATTAATAAATGAAAAGATTAATTTTAACACATTAAAGCCAATTTTCCACTACAACAGCATCCACATCCTTGGAAGCAATAAAAATTGTGATCCTTCTCCAGATTCTTTAGTAAAAAGTTTACGTAGATTGCTACCGCTGGCAATGACTCATGGAACTGTCACATTGAGATTTTGAAAGAAGTTTCGCCATGAAACGATATTTATGATATCCTAAAGAATTCGAGAGTAGACAATGCAAATTTTCAGGCTATTATAAAAACAAATTTTTGTCATTCCTACAAAAAATTCAAGAAACTTGGTGAGAACATTTTGAAATGGACAGATGAATTGCTGAGACTAATCGAACTCCTTTTGATTTTTCTGAGGGTGAGTCGGAATTGGTATCAGGTTTTAATGTGGAATATAGAAGAGGTGGTTTTGCATTAATTTTTATGGCAGAATATTCTAGAATTTTGTTTATGAGAATATTGATAGATTTAGATAATTATCTTCCAAAAGTATTTCATATCATTTAGATAATTATCTTCCAAAAGTAGAAAAATTCATTTTTGATAATATGATGATTTATGATGAAACTGACTTAGGTATCTCAGGGCATCGACTAATGTCACTGCAGTACCTATGACCGGGAGGTTCTAGTGTTCGAGTCCCAACGCGGGCAGCAGAATATTCGACCTAGATAGCTAAGCCAAATTCAGCTGCTGTTTGGAGGAGAATTCTAGCGGACGGCTGCTCTGAACGGTGGTTTCCGTGGTTTCTATCAACAAGAGGCGAATGCCGGAGCAGTATTCTAACAAACGGGTCACGTACCGCACATTTTTTCCCTTCGCCTTCCTTGTCCTATTTTCACTTCTTACCCTTACACCCATTCACCCGTACACCCTTACCCTTTCACCCACACACTAATATGCTCTACATTACCACATATGCCGGGAGGCCGGTCAGGAGCTTAGAGCTTGGGCGGCCCGGCTGGGGCGGTGTCCGTGCTCGCTAGTGGGAAATACCTGGTTGGGGAAAAGCCCGCTAACCGACCTGTAGGTCGACGCCGAATGACACCATCGAGCGGGGATAGCTCCTCCTCGTTCAGAGTATCGAACCACTGTCACGACGCCCAACCCGGTCCAAAGGTCGACGCGCCAGAGGCCCAACTGTTGGATTGCCGGGCAAGCCCGACAACAGGGAGCTTAGCATCGCCTACTCACTGAAGCCTCCACCTCGAAGCTAACGGCGTGAGTGTCGCCGTGAAACTCAGGGTCCGGGAGGTCGTCTGCAACTCTCCACCAGACATCTCGACAACCTACTCACCCGCGATCTCTCCCCCCCTGCTAGAGAAAGGGCGAGGGCGAGGGCGTGGGCGTGGGCGAGGGCGTGGGCGTGGGCGAGGGCGTGGGCGTGGGCGAGGGCGAGGGCGAGGGCGAGGGCGAGGGCGAGGGCGAGGGCTAGAGCGAGGGCGTGGGCATGGGCGAGGGCGTGGGCGTGGGCGAGGGTGAGGGCGAGGGCGAGGGCGAGGGCGAGGGCGAGGGCGAGGGCGAGGGCGAGGGCGAGGGCGAGGGCGAGGGCGAGGGCGAGGGCGAGGGCGAGGGCGAGGGCGAGGGCGAGGGCGAGGGCGAGGGCGAGGGCGAGGGCGAGGGCGAGGGCGTGGGCGTGGGCGAGGGCGTGGGCGTGGGCGAGGGCGAGGGCGAGGGCGAGGGCGAGGGCGAGGGCGAGGGCGAGGGCGAGGGCTAGAGCGAGGGCGTGGGCATGGGCGAGGGCGTGGGCGTGGGCGAGGGCGAGGGCGTGGGCGAGGGTGAGGGCGTGGGCGTGGGCGAGGGCGAGGGCGAGGGCGAGGGCGAGGGCGAGGGCGAGGGCGAGGGCGAGGGCGAGGGCGAGGGCGTGGGCGTGGGCGAGGGCGTGGGCGTGGGCGAGGGCGAGGGCGAGGGCGAGGGCGAGGGCGAGGGCGAGGGCGAGGGCGAGGGCGAGGGCGAGGGCTAGAGCGAGGGCGTGGGCATGGGCGAGGGCGTGGGCGTGGGCGAGGGCGAGGGCGTGGGCGAGGGTGAGGGCGTGGGCGTGGGCGAGGGCGAGGGCGAGGGCGAGGGCGAGGGCGAGGGCGATGCGAGGGCGAGAGCGAGGGCGAGGGCGAGGGCGTCTCCCGGCACGGCCCTCGGCCCTCACCCACCCCGCAGCTGCCGGGGCAGGTGCACGCGCAGAGGGCGGGGGCGGCCCTTGTCGAGGGCGGAGGGCGCAGGACCGCGCCGCCCTCCGTAATCAGCGCCTTCTTCCCGCGCCTCCTTTCGCCTTTATCTATTACCTCCCGATATGATCTATGGCGCCTTTGATCAACCCCCGGAAAAGTTGTTTATTGAAAAATTTATCGTGGCTCCGTCGGGAGGGGGTGCGGGTGGCTGCTTCCCAATTTGTCGACGCGCACCCCTCCGATTGGTTGATTTAGTGTCCGGTTTCGCCGCGGCGCCCCAGGGCAGCTCCGCCCTCCGCCCCCGCCGCCCGCACGGGAGGGCGTGGGCGACCGGGCGCAGGAATGCAGCCCTCGTCGCTGAGCTCTCTCTCTCTTTACGAAGACGTGCGCTTCGTAACAAGATGCTTAAGTACGGATAAATACTACAGATGTGTGTAAAAATACCGTAAAAATACTACAGATATGTGTAAAAGCCATAAAAATGCTACAGATGTGTGCAAATAATTAGACTAAAGACGTAGAGTTTGAATTTATGAATTTAGTTTCATACATAGGAAATATTTTTAATATTTTGTGCACATTTCTTTATTATTTTTGATCATTCTGAACCTCTCTGGCATCTTTTTTATCTGTGCCGTACTCTGCATTTTGATATCTGGATCCTTTTGCCATATTTCCTTCAATTTTTCCACCAGACCTTCACGTGTTGTTATCTTACTTTTTTTAGTTTCTTTTTAACTATTGCCCAAATATCTTCAATTTGGTTCATATATGGACTGTTAGCTGCCCATTGCAGCATAGATTGTTCCATTGTTCAATGACGGTAACTGAGACACTTTCCACATTGTGGAGTAAATAAATTAAATAACTTTTGTACCAACATTAGTTGTACACGAAACACATTCAAAAAAGTGACAGACATCGCTATGCATGGTTTTGACAACAATAGGAGTGCTGTCAGAGTTTAACTTGAACTTTTTTTGTTGAACTTTTTTTAAGTTGAACTTTTTTTTTTTAAATAAAATTCTGGCCCTCAAGAAAATGTACGCAGATAAATTTCTTTCCCCACACGTCATATACAGTTTTTACTGTTTTTTGACAAATAAATAAATAAATTTACCGAAAAAATCTTTAGTCTAATAATTTACACTCCTCTGTATTCTACAAAAAAGTTGTTCTATTTTGTTATAGGTCGTGAAACATTTGTAATTGACCGCTTTTAATTTACAACGTTGAAATATGGTGATTAAATAATTATACTATTATTTGGGCTTTGAGCTTCCTCTCTACCAACAATTGCTTTACGCAACAATAAGTTCGATAAATGCTGAAGTAACAATATTATTCTATAACAGAATTGCTATACGTTTCCACTGGTCAGATGAAATTTGCAATTAGTCATTTTGAATTTTACTCGTATAACATGAAATGTGGAGATTAAATAATTTTATTCTTAAGATAACAGGTATCTTAATAATAGACAAAATTCTACATAAAATTGTATCACATTACGTATTTCCAAATCGTGTGTTCGGATAGTAGTGTCCCAAAAGATCCTATTAATATGTCAAAATGAAATTATTTAAAGTACATATGACTTGTTGCAATTTGTAGAAAAGAAGTATCTAATAATAATATTCTGAGTACTACAAATCGGAAATAACACGGTCTTCCTGCGCACCGTTACAAAACAGTGTCTTCTTACGACGTGAGGCGAGAAAGTAAAAAGTGTAATTGCCCAAGAAAGAATTAATCTGAAATCCATGAAATTTAAATGATAAGTCATAAACTACTTTTAAAAACTCAAATATCTGACAATGATTTTTGGTGTCTATTTCCCCTCAGATAATTATATTACAACATTAATGTAATTAAAAAATCAAAAATACAATTATGGCATTTTATGAATTAACCCTGATAAATTACTCGTTCACGCCTAATTTTTTAATTCTCTCATTGTTTTCAACTGCTTCTCTTTTCTTGTTTATTCACCCAGACATACGTACATTTCTAAGAAGTTTCATTCTAGCTTCAACACTTAATCTTAGAGTTGTGATGATATCTACGTAGGTAAATCCATCACAATGCACTATATTTTCCGAAGTTCAGTAAATCATAAAAATGCTACGTTGGAGAATACAAACCGCTCTTGGAAATACATCGCCACGCATTGAAAATGCATGTAGGTTCGATGTAATCTTCACTTTGTTTCCTCCGCGATAAGAGTGGTATTTTCTTCTGACGTTAATCGTTACCTGTCTTTGTCCGTTTGAATGTGACGAAAATTGAAAGATCGTTTATGAATTCACCGTTCCATCTGTGTCAGGTCACTACCAGCCCAAGAATGTACTTCGAGTCTACACGAAGCAAGATTTTCAGGTATGAAAGGTCGTCAGAATAAAATTGAAATGTTCTTTCAATCATGCATGGTCGCATCAACTACTAGGTATTATCGACCACTACTGAATTTAACGTTGTGGTATGAGGATGAAACAATATGGTGATGATAGGGGATGAAAGAACAAAGGCATATAACCATGCGCGAGGCGGGACTCGAACCCGCGACCCCTCGGTCCGAGATCACTTCTGCATTACTATCTTAGAGATTTCGGCCACGGGGCCGACACGTTACGTTTGTTCTGTGAATCACGTGCTGAGTTTCCGGTTGTTTCAAGTTCTTTTCAGTAGAACCGATAATGTAGTTCATGCTATGGTCGGTGGAGGTGACTGTGTTCCTCCCCGCTGGATTGGGATATCCGGCGCCGATCTACACGACTCTTGCGTAGATATCCCTCCTCGAGGTATCTCGGCTAGCGAGACGCCTTCGCCCGAAATTCCTGGATAGTCTCCCTGTATGTTTGGTCGAGTAGTGCATGTAAGTGTGTGTATGTGTTTAAGGGGAAAGGACAAGAATGAGGAAGGAAAGATCGCACTCATGCATTGTTTAAATCTTGCTTCTGCATTTGTCACCACGAAACACCATCAATCAGAGAAGCCGACCTCTAAACTTCATGTTCAGACAGTGGTTGGATTCGACCCAGCCATGCAGGGAAATACATGACCATCAGAACATGAATTCCAGTATCTCCGACTCAGACACGCTACAGTGAGTACATTTGTTGCCACTGAGCCATCTAAGCCGGTGATTTGAAGAGAGAGGGAGAGAGGTCTCCCCTGCACTTCATTCCCTTCCCGACACTCGCCGCCGTTTGGCGCGCCCTGGGTGGCAGGTGCGTGCTCTGCTTAATATCGCCCGATAACGCCAGGGGCTTTTAGGCGGGGCGTTTGGGTTCTCAGGCCCCGCCGCTCCCCCGCCCCCGCCCCTCCCTTCGCCCTGCCCGCCCCACGTCCCCGCGGCTCACCACCCCGACCCCGCTGCCCTCGCCGTACCTGCCGCCCCCACCGCCCACTCTGCTTCCACTCCAGCCCGTCCCAACTCCACGCCCTGCCGCCCCTGCGTCCCTGCCACTTCCGCCGCCAATACCGTCCCTTTAACTCCTGCCACCTCCGCCGCCCACGCCGCACAGCTACAATAAGTGACATTTTGCTTTCCCTGTAAGAGTTTTCAATCTCGTCTTCGATTCGCGAGTCGGGGATTTATCGACAATTCCCAAAGCTTTCTTGGTATTACAATTTCAAAGTATTCTTGTTAATGTTAAATATTATTCCTACATATAGTAAATTATACTCTCTAATACACTGTGTAGTCAGAATGCACATTTTCATTATTCTGATTATTATATTCCTATGTTTCAATTTTAAATCAATTTTTGGTTATCAGGGATCAAAAAATTCCGACTAAACAATTATGAGAAGTTATTTACTACGCATATGAACAAAATTTATACGTTTGTTTGTTACCGGGGTAATAGGATCTGTCAAAAAATCGCAGATTTTTGCCCCAATATTATAATATTTTCTCTTTACTACGCACGTAGTAGGCGAGAATGTAAAAATTGGGTTGCATGTCGGCAGTGGGTAAAAGTGACTCGGTCGATGCTGCATGACATTTTCAGAGCCACGAGCTCTGAATCCACATTGTTGGGCAGGCCTATCATGGAGTTTTTTTACTCATGGGCAACTCCTTACCTCACAACCTGCCAGTGAGAATCGACGGGGTATGTAACACAGGAGCGGATTCAGCCAATCATTTAGGGGATGGGGTGCATCAGAGATTTTTGTTAAATAATAAACGTATTTGTTATTATATTGTATATTATTTTTGTAGTGTATACATATATGATACTATACAATATTATTGTTTAAATAATTACATAATTTTAACATAAATAAATACTTAAATTAATTTTGACATATACAGGAAGGTAACAATTGAAAACTCTAGGCTTTTGGGGGGGGGGGCCATTGCCTTCATGCCGCCCCTATGGATCCGTCACTGGTGTCACACCATAGCAGAGACGAGTGAGGTCGCAAGCATTCGGACTCGTACTTACCTTTTCCTGTTATAAAAACATCTGTAATTGATCTGTTTTGGTACACATGATGAGTCATGTTGACGTTTGGCCTTCTGCCGCCGCCTGTGCCAACGCCCTCCCCGTCGCCGCTGCCGCCAGCCACCCCCGCGCCGTCTGTCGCTGATATTGTGTCTGCAGGCGGCACTGCACCCCATTAGACCCTTCATCCCGCAGCTCCTCTGTGTTAACGAGGGCGGCCAAAATGGAGGCGGCGATAAGCCTCCCCCGGCCCTAACGAAGCGGCTCTTCCCTGGAAGAAATTCGACAGCATAAGCTGACAGATTTATCTGCCACTGAAGGGCTCCAAGGACTGCGTAGGAGGCAGCTGTGCATGCACGGCCCTTCCATTAGGTCGCACTCACAAATGTCTTTTCGTTTTTATGAATTTTATAATTCTTTGATAATAATTGTTTCTATAACAAAGCCGAAATACTACTGTTTTGGTCTTGGTCATTCGTTCAGACAGACCGTTCGTATCTTTTTTTGTAATCTTACTTCTTAAAACCACCATTTAGGTAATGTAATAAAGTTCTTCTTTTGCCAGTTCAGGTAGGAAAAGAGCCGAAGGCTTGGGCTACTGTTTGGTTAGCAATAATATACAATAAAATGTATAGTTTGTTGTAAAAATATATTTAAAAATGTTACTAAAGGCTCTCTTCTCTTGTCTGGTGATGTAAAGAATCCCACGAAGTAAATATGAAATTTAATTAATCAGTTCCTATTCAATCCTTTTTTCACTACAGAAATCAGTGATGTAAATTTCACAACGAAAATATTTTAAACGTGGTAATAGCTAGACAATTAAAACTAGAAGGACACCTTGCTGCTTGGGTACCTGGAAAGCGATACTTTTATTCCCTCGTAGTTTATGGTGACCAGATTTTTTATAACATAAAACAGGACATTTTGAAATATGGAAGGAAAAAAACGACCGAAATTGGACATAAGTTTACAAAGAAAATATGCTTGCCTCACTGAGACAAGTACAAATTCGTTTTTATACGTAAAAATATTTAATAACCAACAACCTGCTGAACATAAACTTGTGGCTTCTCATTCAGGAACTCAGTATGAACTTTATACTTATCAGAAGTTTGAATATCTAAGAGTTTGTAATTAATTAATATTAGGTCGTAGAATTCCTTACAAATCAGGTCTTGAAAAAGTGTTTTTAAAATTGTCTGTCTAGAGAGTTGTCTTTCTAGAGAGTGCGAGGTTATAGAAAAGAACGAAAAATAGGACATTTCGCTTCCCGTTAATATTTGGTCGGGACAACGGGACGTACAATGACAAAAAGAACAATCCCATTAAAAGCGGGACGTCTGGCCAGCGTGATGTAGTTTCTTTTCCGTGTTTTGGTGTACTGAGCAATTACGATGTTTATGGGGCCCGTGCAACAAGTGGCTGAGTCGAGAGGTCCCTGGCGCCGCCGTTGTGGGATGTCTCGCGTGGGCGTATCCCGTGGGAAGGGAATTAATGGGAATGGCCGCTCCGAGGCTCCTCAAATGATTAACTGCTTGTAAAATTTACAAGATAACGAAAGGTGCGTGTAAAATCAAGTGGATGGATTAATGTATATTCGTGATGAAGAAAAAGTCAATGAATTGTCGTTTCTGAAAATGTAGCAAACGAATATTCGTTTATTCATGTATAATACAGTATTGTAACCAATGCAAGTCACTAGGAAATATAGAATGGACTGTATCAAATATGTTGATCAAGTTTCAGACACACGCTTACCTTAATGCACTGATAAAAACCGTTGCCATCGTGATTGGCCGTAGGCCTTGGGACTAGAGTACGTCCGTGGTGGATTTTCGACACTAGCAATATACCTAGGCGTTTTGATGTAGTCTGGAGGAGGATTCTAGTGTCCGACTGCTCTCATTGGTGATTTTCAGTGGTTTCTCCAATGAATAAAAGGCGAATGCCGGAGAACAGTACCCTTACAAACAGGCCACGGGCCGTGCACGATCTCTTTCTCCTCGTCCTGATCGTCCTCTCCCCTTACACACACACGCACTTACATACACTTCACTGTGACCCTATCAGGAGGCTAGTCGAGTGCTTATCCTCGCAGGGTAGGTGCCCCTCTGAGGGACGAACGTAGAGGGGTAAGTTTAAAGCCGACGTGTCTGTCGGCGCCAGATCAAACGCGTTTTCGCAAAAGAAACACTGCCCCTCCCAAAATATTACATGCACTACGTTTACGAGACTAATGAGCACAATAGTTGACGTGACTGGACACAGAAAGTATTCAATCAAACAAGCTAGGATTTGAACACGTTCACTTTCTGGTTTCTGAAGCCAGCACGCTTGCTTGTCGGCCACCGGGTCTTACAAAAGATCAACACTTCCCATGCCCACAAAAGTACACATTCTTAATTTTGTAAATTCAAATTTGTTTTGGGTAAAACTAAAAGCCGAACGCACAAATATTTAAAATGTATTTAATTTTCATAACCAGTATTACAATATTTGTCCCTTCCGAAGACACAAAGTACTCACCATTAATTAGGAATAATGTACGAAGTAATGGAAATTGTACATCCCGGATTCGGATATCGACAAGTGTACTCTGAGAACGTGGCGACTAGGTATGGCAAAAAACATCAATATTTTTGAGCAGAATCATCGACATCAATAGTCATTCGTAATCAACAGTCATTTAATAACTGTCACTGTTGTCAATCATCAGACGGCAGGAAATTTTTCTCCATTGTTATTGTCTTTCTTTTATTATTTTTTACGATATAGTATGATTAAACTGCATTATGAAACTTGACTACGCAGAAAATTGATTAGAAAATTTAGATGAGAGTCAAATTTAAGGCAGAATATACGTAGGTTATTTTTTTAAAAGGTCCGTTTGTGAATGAGAGTGAGATTGACGTGCAATCGCCAAGTGTGCACGAGTTTCTGATTCCAACATACTTTGCCCGCATTTTGAAGGCGTATGATATGTCAGCCGAGATGTAGAACTTTAAAACTTCAGTATCTTTATTTGTAGGTAAACAATAAATTATTTTGAATTGTTTACTACGTACGTTTTGCATTAGTAATTTTTCTATACCCTTCTCCAGAGTTCGTGCTCTCTCCATATTTGATTCTGCATTGTCTTCTGTCTCTAAGTATCTCAATGCTGTCTTGACACCTTTCAATTGCTCTTGCTCTGTTGGGACACCGTCCCACTCTCTGTACGACCTTTTACTGGCCTAATAACATACGAGATCCAATTACTTTCCCGGTTCACTATAGCCGAGGTTCAGACTCACTATAACAGAATCTTCTTATCCTTATTTGTAATGGATGTGCAACGGGACGTAAGTTCACTAAAACCGAGGTTTCACTATGACCGAGTTTACTATAGCCTGAGTCGACTGTACAATGTTGAGATCAGTGGTGGCGCCGGGGCGTCCGGGTTAGGGCGCGTCGCCAGTGTCCGATGGCGGCGGAGCGCGCGTGCCTGCTGCGCATGCGTGGGCGGGCCCTGGCCTGCCCCAAGGCGCGCCGCCGTGCGCGCGTCGAGGCGCGTCGCGTCGCGTCGCGGCGCTCGTTAGCCGCTGAGTGACGGCGGCGCCGCCGCGCGCGCCCCGATCGCCCGCCATCCTTCACGCGCAATAAACATTAAGCGGCGGCGTCTCTGGCACGAGGCGCACGCGCGCGCGCGCATGCATATGCATGGGGGCGTCGCGCCGCCCCTCCCCTCCCCGCCCCACCCCATGCGCCGGGCCGCCCTCCGCCCAATGCCCGCCTCGCGCGCCCCGCCCCCGGTGCCACGCCCCGCGTCTCGCTTCAACGACCGGGGGAGGTGGCGTAACTGATGTCACTGCACAGCCTCTGACCGGGAGGTCCTAGGTAAGAGTATGACGGCGGTACGATATTCGGCACTAGCTTGTCAGCTGGGTCGAGTCCATTTGCTGTCTGGGGGAGAATTCTATCGGCCGGCTGCTCTGATCGGTAGTTTTCCGTGCTTTCTCCGATCAACACCAGGCGAATGCCGGAGCAGTACCCTAACAAACGGGCCAAGGACTGGGTGCGATCTTTCCTTCCTCTTACTTATCCTCTCCTCACCCCTTACATACACACACTAACATGCACTACACTACCACACATGCCAGGAGACCGGTCGGGGGCTTCACCTGACTGGAGGGTGCCCCACTGGTGGGAGATACCTGGCTGGGAAAACCCCGCTAGTCAACGGTAGGTCTGCGCAGGATCTCGCCATCCAGCGGACGGAAATCACCGCCACCTCCCGAGGAAAAGCACGCACTACACTTACGGAACTAATGACCTGAGCAGTTGTCGCTCTCGGAATCACTAACAACCAATCGCTTCAGCGCACCCCTCCCTCCGCGCACTCCCCGTTTCATGGCCTTCTCCTTGCCACCCTCCGCGCTGCTGCCTGCGCCCTCCCAGCCTCCCTCTCCCGCCTGCTCCTGCCTCCTAGTCCCCAGCGTCCGCCGCAGCCATCACCGCCCCGCCCCTCACCCTGTCTAGCATCACTGCACCGCCCCCGCGTCCACGCCCCCCTGCCCCAGCGCCTTGAGTGGCCCTTGGCTGAGTGCAGACGGCGCCGACGCGGCGCAGCGGGACGGTGACCACACGCGCCTCATACACGGACGCGACGCGACGGCCCAGTTGCCGCGTCGCTCCGATAACAGCGCGTCTCACGCGGGGCGAACGCGGTCTGGTGGCGGCCGGGCCGTTGGAGGAGGACGTTGAGCAGATTTGCAGGACATGAAGGACCGATATTTGTGCTCATCAGACACGATCATCGGGCAACTGACAGCACGCTCGTTTTTTGTTTTTCCTTTTAAAGCCCGGGCAATGAACGTCACGTCTGTGGTGAACTTGTTGGATTTTCAAACGATTGTCTGAGTATTCTTTCCAATTCCTCTGCCTCGATTAAATGTCCATTCAGTCCAAACACAAAATTAACGTTGCAACGAATATAATATTTTCAGTCCGAGACTCTCAAGAACCTCGTAGACTGTCGCAAACAGCTGGGAGGGATTTTTTTAAAACATGAAAAAAATGTAAATTATAAATAGGGAAAGAATAAAAATTAAAACTAACGAATCAATCTACCGGAAATGTATATGGTGAAGTGATGTAAAAATGACAGTAATGATGAAGTAATATGGAGGAAACATAGGGACACGAAAAATAAAATAATTGGAAACTCAAGAAGTGAAACGAAAATACCGAAAAATAATGAAAATAATAACAAAATTAATGACAACTATAAGATGTAACAGAAAACCAAAATACAAAATAATGGTACCTGTTCTGGTAAAGAACACGGACGTCACTTCTCATGGTAGAGTAAAATAATTTTCTAGATGATCAAAATGGTCAGAATTGAAACTATGGTCCAGAACTGTCGAACATTTGGTTAGATAATGTGTTAGGATGATTCTCAACTACACCCGGATTCTGAAAACATGTCTATAGACATTTTCAATTTTGGCAGCATACAGGCGCTTTCGTACTATCATACTCGCCATGACTTATCTGACAGGACTGTGTGACAGCAAGTCTTGTCCCATAATCCGTTACTTGCAACGTTTTCTGCCTAAGTAATTATAAATTATGATTTAAATGGGTATAACGTAGTTTCAGCACGGTTCGGGTGGTATATACAGTACGACTATTTTATTAATGTGCCGTCGTGGGACATTTTGCTTAGCCGACCGGCCGTCGCTAACCGGGTAACGGTGCGCTCAACTACCCTGGAAACATTGGCGGAACGGAAAATTTCGAAGGGAGAGGTGGCTCAGCTCATCAACTGATATCACTGCAGTGCCTCTGACCAGGAGGTCCTAGGCTCGAATTCGGACGGTGGCAGGATTTTACACACTAGCTACATAGTTAAGTCGAATTCAGTCACTGTCCAAAGAAGAATTCTAGCGGCCGCCTGCTCTGATCGGTAGTTTTCCATGATTTCTCTGATCACCACCAAGCGAATGCTGGAGTAGTACCCTAAAAAACGGACCACGGACCGTGCGCGATCATTCCCTCCTCTTCCTTGTCTTATCCTCTACTACTAAAATTTTCAAAAACTTCTACAGGACTTTATTTCAAAATTTATCTTTAAGGAACAGACTTTAATAAAGGTAAAAAATCTCGATCTTTACTATTGTAATTGTAGGAAGACGCCAAAAAGTTTTGAATTTTTGCAATTTTCCAAATATCAGAGTTTTCAATGAAAATGAGACCTACACAATTCTCTTAAACGTCCTTCACAACATCAAACAACAAAATTTAATCAAAAACGATGGAACCATTGTTTTGGAAATTTTTAAATTTTCTCAGGTTCTTCATGTCAAGTACCTCTAAAAATTAAAAATATTGGTATCAAATTCAAGAGACCGCAACATCAGCCAGGTCGATTGGGGAATATCAGTTTTGGAGAAAATCGGCTGAACGCTTTAACCGCTTGCGTTGTTCACAGATGGACACACGAACAGACATTTTGCCGTCATTGAATTGTATGATTTCGAGGACCCATAAAAAATGGATTCTGGCTACACCCCGTGTTAAAAGACATTTTTCTAAATATAACAACTGGGTTTATCCACTTTTGCGTTACCAGAGCCCGGCAATAAGGGTTTTTTCTGCCGAAAATTCCCCATTTCCTCGCGCAGCATTACGTAACCATAGAGTAAAGCTGTACATCCTTAGTCTACGACGTAACTTTGTACTGCGTAAGAGGTAGCGAGAAAGTCATACATCATACAACAAAATTCGAACAAGACGTACGAGAGCTGTAGTGTGGGTAGTCCCCCTTGCGGGCGAGAGCCGTGGGAAGGGCCAGGGAGGCGCCCTGCGGCGGCGCGTGGGCGGGCGGCGCGCTGGGCGTCACCGCTTCTCCCTTCGGGCGGTGGGCGGCGCGGGCCGGCGATCGTCCTTTGTGCCGGAGACCCGACGCCGCCTCCGCACTCCTCCAGGGATCCCCGAGCGTCAGTCCCGCTGAGGAGCCTCACAGGCAGCGTTCTGGTTGACACTGCAGCGTCGCGTCGCTCATGAAAGGTAGATGAGTCGGCGGAGTTTGGGTTAAGTTTCAACGGTGGCGTATTTTCGGCACTAGCTACATCGCTAGGTCGAGTTTGGTCCTAGCGAGAAAGGGAAATCCAAGGAAGATCACGGAACGGTCGGCGATCTTTTCTTCCTCATCCTTGACTTCTCTCCCATCACATACATACACACATGCACTACACAAGCACACCTGTCGAAAGATCAGAGGTTGTCCCGGCTGGGGTAGATATCTGGAGAGAGAAAGCCCCCAAGCGGAAGTGAAAATAGACGCTGGATTTCACGATTCAGTAGGAAATAATAACCGCTACCTCCCAGGATATAACATGCAATGCAGTTATGGAACGAATGTCCACAGTAGTTGACGCGCCCAGACTCCTTAATAACCAGTAAATGCAAATTTTGTAATTTTATCTATCACATCAAGCAATCTCCGTCCCACTGGGTTCCGCACACACAGTACATGTTCCAAGTAGGAGAGCAACCTGGCAAACAGACACGCTGGGCAGAGGCGAGGGCGGAGGCGAACACGGAAGCGAGGATGGAGGCGAGGGCGGAGGCGAGGGCGGAGGCGAGGGCGGAGGCGAGGGCGGAGGCGAGGGCGGAGGCGAGGGCGGAGGCGAGGGCGGAGGCGAGGGCGGAGGCGAGGGCGGAGGCGAGGGCGGAGGCGAGGGCGGAGGCGAGGGCGGAGGCGAGGGCGGAGGCGAGGAGGGCGGAGGCGAGGGCGGAGGCGAGGAGGGCGGAGGCGAGGGCGGAGGCGAGGAGGGCGGAGGCGAGGGCGGAGGCGAGGAGGGCGGAGGCGAGGGCGGAGGCGAGGAGGGCGGAGGCGGGGCGGGGCGTGTGTCCCGTGCCGCGCCGCGCCGCAGCGCTGTCGTCGGGGGCCATGTGCTCCGCGTCGTTGAGCGCCGCCCGCGCTGCTTATTTTCCTGCCTCTCGTTAAGAAGCTCCTCCCATTGTGGGCGCGCGTGCCTTCTTATTACAGTTTATCCCCGAAGAGCGCGCTCTGTTTATTCGGAGATGTCTTTGACCGTGTTTACGCCCCCGATCGAAGCTTGAATTCGCCCTATCGCCTGCGATGGAAATCATCTTTCGTCGTTTCTCCACAAGACGGATTCCAAAGGATAGAAAATCTTTGGAACAATATTCGTTTCTATTTTGGAAGAGAATTCTTTTTGGGTTTTTGTCATTCATCTCTAAGAAAATTATAAATTTCAGATTTTCGAACCCTATGCATTCTCACAAACTGTTATGCTGAATTGCTTTTTCTGGGCTCGCCGCATTTTCGCTCCTTTGGCTGAGGCGAAGGATCTCTGTGTGGAACTTCAGTGCCGCGTGCCAGGAAGCTGTGGAATAGCAGATGACAACGCGGCGACGTGGTCAACGCATCTAGACACTGTGAAGCACTGACCCTCTCTATTTCTATTTTCTCTCGCATCTATCCATTTTAATATTATGGTTCGAATGCCCTTCCCTCCCAGATACATGTCTTTAATTATGATTTATTGATTATTTTATGACTACATCTCTTTACGTTTCTCTATGCATTAATATGTTTCTTCAATTAAATTTGTTTCACGTTACAGTCAATATAAGATGATTGCATACCAACGTTCTTCAGTTTCAAACTGTGCGACTAGTAATCAACGTATAACGTAGTCAGTAATTTTCGAAATGTCAAGAGGCTTTAATGAAAATTAGCCATTCTTATCAATACTCTTATAAAAAATACCATTCTTATCAATACTCTTTTTTCTATTCGAGCAAAACTTTTCAAGAAAAGAATTTCAGGTCTTTTCTAGAATATGTTGAAATTGTCACAGGGATATCATAAAAAATTATGTATATTTACATATTGTAGGACTGTCATAGCAAAAAAAAAAAAGAATACATCTTTTTTCAACGTGAAGAAAATTACTTTTCTAAGATGTTGTAGTTTTTGTCAAAATCCACATTTTGTGGGTCCTTGATATCGAAAAATTGGTTTACGGCAAAACGTGTGTCAGTTCGCCCGTCTGTGAATAACGATAGTTCATGAACTGTAAGTTGGATTTTCATAAAAATTATTATTCCCCGATCGATCTGTCTGATATAGCGACTTCTTGAATTTGAAATTAATATTTGAATTTTGAAGGTACTTTAGGAAAACTCTCAAGGGCATTTTCTATTTTCCCCATAATGCGGCTCCAATTTTACTTATTAACTTTTTCCTCGGATAGAACAAAATGCGCTTAAAATTTGCTCAGTTGGCAGATTCATCGAAATCTCTTGAGATTTCGAAAATTGCAAAAGTTCAAACTTTTTTCGGACTCTTCCTGCAACTACAATATAGAAGATTCTTTTGTAAAGGGAGATCTATTTTTCAAAGTGGAACCTTTAAATAAGATCAAGAATATTTTTTTTAAACTGCATAGTTTTCGCAGGAAATTGGAATACAGGCAATATTAAAACCAAGAATTTCCCAAAAGACGGATTCATTGTTTTCTTGGTTTTAGTAAGGTACGTTTTTGAAGTGATACATACTCCACTCACTGTACTTTCGAAAAGTTTCCAAAAATTAGCATTGCAAAAATTCGATATTGATCGTAGAGATTCTTTTAATGAAATCTTTTAAAATTAGATATTTGAATAGGGTCAGGTACATTTTAAAAAAATGAGTAATTCCGCGTCTTCGAAATTGAAAATTCGAATTTCTTGCGCTTCATTTACTGGAGTCTTTGAAGAAATAACTGATCGTAATACGACAATGGCAACGTCGCAACACGGGAGTTTGTAATTTTCAGAAATTTTCTCTTTGTTTGGCTAGCATGTGTATAGCTGGGGGTTTTGGTTTGTCGAATTGAGTTTGATGTAATAGCTTTAAACGAATTAGTTTTAGCACCTGATGCTCTACGATTTGTAATGAGTTGTACAAGTGATATCTGAGATGTGTTACCATGAAGAGAAGTGGTTATACAGTGCGACTATTTTATTAGCGTGCCGCGATCGTGAACAATTCTGCTCGGCCGACAACGGGTCGTCACTGATTGGGGAACGGTGCCTTCAACTCTTCTGCGGACGGGAGCGTTTCAAGGTTTCGCCCTGCAAAAGGCATGCTTTCCAGTCTTGTTGAATAATCGGTTTGTGTCGGCTCGCTCGAGGTTCACTCTCAAACAGAAAGTATTTGTGTATGACTTACGTAAAATGTATCAAACAGCTATGGGTATTAACTATGGGTAAGTAACCTGAAGATTTTCTTCTAATTCTTGACGATGAAGAGTATAATTACGGTCATTTTCAACAGGACTCCACAACCGCACACACTGTTTTTTCCTGAAGAGTTTACTACATGCCATTTTTGGAGACAGAATTATCGTACGTGGTTTATGGCCTACACGCTCTCCTGATCTGACACCGTACTATTTTTTCTTTGAGGATTCCTGTAAATCCCCACACCGAAGAAAAATTAAGGCACACTTTAGAATAACAGAGGATTAAATATTCTTTTGAACAAATTGTAGAACTTACGAATAAAGAGAGAAATCATACAAACTTGAGTACTCCCGGTGCTTACATATTGTTCGCTAACTTAGGCACTCACATATAAATAAACAAATTACATTAATAATAATAATATTAATATAATGCATATGTAATTATTAATATTATTATAATAATTCAGGGACAGATCTCTACAATACCATAGGACCTCCTTTACCAAGTGAAACAGAACTTGTGTAGAGGTCAAGAATGTATCAGAGTCGCGGTGAGCTGTTACAGCATCTTCTATTACCTGAGTACAATTTAAACTTTCCGGTAGCGAAAAGCCACCTTCCCTCCTTGGCGCTTCTGCCCATCCCCCTCACACGGCATCCGAGGCCTTGTTCACCGAGGCCAAATCCCCGAGCGACCGCGTCGGCGCATTTATAAAATAATCGCACTGTATAGCCGTTATCAGTGCGAGAAAGTACGTGCTTTTCTAACATCATTAGTGTTAGTTGTGGGGGGGGAGTCGAGTCCAAATTGGCCAAAATACAAGGAGAAACTAAAATTTTTTGCCGTCATAACGTGCGATTCATTTTCAATTTCGAGTACTTATGCACTACTTTTTTGCAAAAATGAAAAAAGAAAATAAACAAAAATAATTTTGATTACATATTGCAGTATACAAAATTAATGAGTTAATTACATCAGAACAAATCTTCACTTTTACAGACAAGTAAAATATGAAAAATGTTTCAAATGTAATACTCCTAGGCAATAATAATTATACAAACTTTTTCAGTCATGATCCCCCCACCCTTCTCCCCATGCGCAGTGGTATGTCCACAACAATAATGCCTCACTCTTTCCTTGTGCTCGCTTTTGGTAGACTATTTTTGCTTTCGTTTTTTCTTGACAAGGTCGTAACAACCTACCCCTATTCTTTTGTCTTGGATTACAGGAACAAAGGTCTTTCATTGCTCTATTGTCATTTCTTCTTTGTCCATGACCTGCCCACTCAGACTAACTGTTATGTAGTTCCTTATTATTACATCGTTCTAATGAGTTATACAACCACCTAGAAGGTGTTCATAGGACACAAACACTGCTTCTTTGAAAGGATCAAAATTAACATTCCCCTTAAGTACTCTCCAAAAGAGAGCAGAGGCAACTTACATAGTATTAACTTATGTTTTCAATACTTTTCAGGCCCTTGTTGAATATTGACTTTTTTCCCAATTATATCGTATTAATTAATCGTTTTTTTCTGTATAACTCTTTAACGTGAAGTCCCGAAGAAAAATGTTTAAATTCAATTTTAAAGAGGTTAAAATTTCCTACAACTTTTCAGTGATCATTTTTTCGACACCAATTACCAAGTGAGCAATTATTTTTGCCCTTCGCCTTGGGAGAAGCACCTTCTCGCAACCTTGAACTCCTGATTGTGCCCACTCAACGGCCGATGGTGCGTTACGGAACTTAAATTTTTGCTCTTAACTCATGTTCCAATTGTGAAAAGCACTCAAAGCTTCAATTGTAAGCATTTTTGATTATGTACTCTGTGCTGGTAAAATTTCACAAAAATCCGAGTGTCCGACATCACGACAGAAGCGTGTTACGATTTTTTCTTCAATCAATTCTATTGAAATACTCAATATTAGCAGAAAAAAATGAAAAACCCTACCCAAAAGAAAAAATATGAAGCTAGATAGCTTTTTGTTTTCCAGAAATTGGCAAATTTGTCGCTTGATATTTTTCGGGAATCAAACCATTCAGTTGAATTACGAGTAACTAAACGGCAGCGGCACGAGACAATGCTGTGGTAGCGTCGTGTGAATTGCCCGTTAGTTGTCCTGCGCCTCTGCAAGTGAAGGCCACCCCTCGCCGCCTCGGCCGTCTCGCCGCCGTCTCGCCTCGCGCGTGCCGCTGCAGCAGCCGCGCCGCTGCACAGCTTCCCCGGGCGGCCGCAGGGGGGCGCGGTGCTCGCCGCCGCCGCCGCCGCCGCGGGCACGCGGGCGGGCAGTGTGGTGCTGACCACGACCGCGTGCGCGCGTGCGTTGCCGTGTTCTGCGAGCGCCCCGCGTGACTTGTGACCGAGTGTGAACCGCGACTCTTGCGTGAACCCGAAGAAGACGAAGTGAACGGGTCTCCTCTCGTCGACGGAGGTACGTATGCGGCGACGACGACAGGTGCCACCAGACTCGTTTGTGCAAGTGCGCGTGTGTACATCGCTTTCCGGTGAGGCGAAATGTTCGATTGTTGGTCCGACCTACGTAAACGTTGCTTCTTATATTACTTAGACCGTGTCGATACACACTTGTGAAGTGCTTGTTAGTGTCGTTAATTTCTTGTTGACACGAGTGTAGATGGCTGATCGATGTTACATTTCGTAACCAGTATTTTTTTAGTTATTTATGCTTCTACCGCAATCTGGAAAATACTCATCTGCCCCACACGAAATACATTTCTTCCGTACTGCCTGATGGGACCCATGACAAACGGTCCACATTGCGCGTGGCGTTGACGCAAGTAATGGTACTCCGTATATCACGCAGAAGTGGGGGGTTGCTCGCTTTACGCGCGCAGGGGCGGGGGTGATGTGGGCGGGGACAGCGCGAGTGCGGAGCGACGCCGGGCGACGCCGTGCGGGGGCGAGGGGAGGTGCGGCGGCGTCGGGACGCCGGCAGGGGGGGGGGGCGAGGCGCCGTAAACAAAGCCACGTGCGGGAGTAACAGGTGAACGCCTTTGCGCGTGATGTTCGCGCGTGCACCGCGGAGGAAGAGGTGGGGCACGAAACCTCGTGACCGACTCTGACCCCTTCGGAGACGTCACTGTTAGCACCAACAGTTTCTAAATTGATTTCCCATTAATTTCGAAGTATCATTCGATATTTCAAAGTGTTTGTAAGCAAGTGCAGATCATGAAAATTGTTAGCACTTGACGAGTTTTTTAGTGATTTCAGATTTTGCGGAACTGTTCATACGAAATAAATACGGAACGAGATCTGTGTTATATGCCTCTCTTTTGTATCGCCACTATGCCTGATATGTTTATTTCGTTGTTCAATCTTAGAGTATAGTTTTTGTTAACCAAATTAAATGAACATAATTTTTTCACCAGGGTATTTCAATGCTTCGCATTGAATCAAAAAGTCAATGAAGGGGTGCGATAATTGAACTTTCCCTAGCGCAAGGCGCAAGGACTGTGTAAGTTTTCGTTTGATTTGTGATGTCGGGCGAATGTACTACTAAAGTCATTAATGCCTTAGGTGTAGTGTATGTTTTTATCGGGGGAGGTGGTTTCGCCCGCTGGATGGCGAGATACGCCACAATTCCCGGCAGCATACCCGGGCAGCTTGTGGGAATGTCCGCCATCAGGTATCGCCCATCGCGGGGCACCGCCCCAGCCGGGACAAGGCTCCAAGCTCCCTGCAGCGTAGTGCCCGTAAAGTAAGTCTGGAGAGAGGATAGGACAAAAAGAAGGAAAGATCGTTCGAGGCCCGTTTGTTACGGAACTACTCCAGCGTTTACCCGGTGTGGATCGGAGAAACCACGAAATACTACCGATGGGAGCAGCCAACCGCTAAAATTCTCCTCCAGACAGCGACTAAATTCGGCGTAGCTAAGCTACTCCGGCCATTAGTTGATGCCCTGAGACACCTAAGCCGGTTTAGGTCTTCGTGTGTGCGCGCGTGTGTTTGTGTGTGTGTGTGTGTGTGAGAGAGAGAGAGAGAGAGAGATGAGAGAGAGAGAGAGAGAGAGAGAGAGAGAGAGAAGGTGGTATCGTTCATAGAGTATCGCATGTAGTTATTTTTAGGTCTACTCACAAACGGCAAAACAGAGTTTTCGGTTTATTCTTTAATTGATTTATTGTTGCTAACTGTATTATGAGCTTTACTTGTGGTGTGGACCCGACGATTGCTAGGTATTACGTAATTAACATAATATAAACTTTTTGGTGCTATTTGATTTTTGTATGGTGATAAAGTTCAGAATAAAATATTATATTTTGCGAAAATTACTTGATGAACATCAAATCAAAGTGTGTATTTAAATTGCATAAGATTAGAACGCGATTTTAAGTTTATCAATCTAGTAATGGAAACAACTAGCGATTATTAAGAATTTGACGATACGTCCATATGTACTTACGTCATCAAATTATCAATGTTTGACTACTTTTTGTGAACACGGAAGTCTCATCTACTCGAAATGTGAGAAAAATTAACGACAGGGTATTCCTCGATTTGGAATAACAACCTGGCAAAGAACCAGACGTTATTTTATTTGTGCTTTTAGTAGAAGTAAATGTCATTACTTAACGTATTTTGTCCGTAAAATGACACGAAAGAACCTGTTTAACTTTTAACCGATTCATTAGTAACCGGTTTGTATCAGCCAATAAACGCTTGAGATGCCGTTGAACAGGATTAGGTCATAATATTCTGCGTAGGCTCAAGAGATTGGCTTCGTTTCCTTCTTTTATAACTGTCGTATTTCATTGTAATTAGATGTGCACGTGCAAGTAATTGCAAATTTTCTGGTGTTAATTTGTCCTAGTGATTATATGAACGCCAAAAGATCATTACAGAGAAATTAATCTACCTGCGCATTTTCTTATTTTTGGTTATTCATGTTCTATATTGGTTAATTTTTATCTCACCAGTACTAAAATATATGTCACCCGCAATTGAACGAGATTAGTTTACATTAATTAATGCTATTGATAACATAATCAAACTCATTTGGCGAAGACTGCTCCAATCACGAATGTTTAAATAGCTTTACAAACCGAAAGATGGCGAAGTAAAACAGTTCCTTTTTGTCACAGGAGACAAAAAACTCAGACGATATCTTTCAGATATTCGTGAATGAAAATGTTTTAGATGTAACCTTAATACGTGACATAAATAATATCAAGATTAACTTTTAGTGTAGAAACATTTCGGGACAAAACTATTGCTGCTGGAGTTTATAACTGTATTTCACGTAGTTTGTACAGCAGTTAATATTAAGAGCCCACTAATTATTGCACACAATGACTGCGGTTTGCTTGGTCAAAAGCAAACCTCACCATGCCGGGCGCTAGTATTTTCATAAATCTTCCTTAGTTGATAGGGTAGCATCAAAAACGCACAGTGACATTTGAACTGTGACTATTTAAACCAGAATTAAGGTCAGAAGTAATACATTTAAAAGCTTTTAATTCGAGTGGCAAAATAACAAAATCTCGGTTTAGGCTCATCACCACTTAATGAAATATCACTTAATTTGATGACCGCCGACGTCTTGGTAATATTTTAAGACTTTCCCAAGTCTTCCGGTGGAAACAACTGAAAGGATTATTTGAAAAAATATATTTATTCATTTTTGTACCACGTAGCCTTTAAGAAGATATAAGATGAGATTGCTACTTCAGAGATTAAACAGCTGATGTCCGTTTGTTTCATAAGCGTCTCATCAAGGGCGCTTTGCTGAACAACAGAAAAACGGCCGGCCAGACACCGGCAATCATGATGTATAGCCAACCATCATTCCCGGGCGTAGCGCCTTGTGTCAGCGCGCTGCTAGGTCGAGCTGTTGAGAACGCCCTCTAACGGTTGTTCGTGTCCTTGGTAAACTTACTACAGTAGATTCGCAACTATCCGAGCCCAGTCATCAAAAAAGAACCTACGAAATCATTTGCAAAACTTTCATCTAAGTTTGTATAGCGCTGACGCAGCCTCTCCGAGATCTAAAGAAGCACAAAGTTATCCCAAATCATTAGACATTTCCGAAAAACAATTTAGTTCATCCACAGTTAAATTTATTGATTAAATATGCGTTTAATTACTGATGTATACATAGTGTTACACTTACAATGCGCCACCTCCATATCGTCTTAACGGTTCACGATATCGAAAGCAGTTTTCGCTGAACAATGTAGAATCATGAGGCAAGTAGCACGACGTAAATAAATTGTCTGTAACATTTTTAGTTCTCGAGAAATTTAATCATCTTTGATTTTTAAATAGAACAGTCTTTTTCTCATCAGCAATGGATAGACCACGAAAAGAGGAAAACAATAATGTAGCATGTGTTAGTATTTCGATAGTAATTTGAGCATAAAATTAGTTTCTGCCACGTGATTTTGAATTAAATAGACATTTCCAGTCGCAGCCCTTGCTACTCTCGCCTCCAGGGAACGTGGCTCTTGCGACCAGGCGTCAGGGCTGTTTCTTGGAGAGGGGAGACAGAGGGGTGGCAGTGAGGGATAAGAGGCATAACTACAGCAATCCATGGTCTCGACACAGAGCTCGCAGTAAGAAACACCAAAGTGAACAATTTTAAAACTTATATACTTTTTCATTATCAGGGCCTGTAATAAGAGTTTTTTTTGTCGAAAATTCGCCGTTTTTTCGCGTAGCATTACGTAATTTTCTTTCTACTCCGGAGCGAGAAAGTAAAAAGTAAGAAAAATTGTTTTTGTACGAGGAATATTCATCCTCAGTCTTCGACTACAACTCATTTGTTTCGATTGTTCCTTATGGTTAGTAGACTCGTAAATTGTTAAATACATTCGGCCGCTAAGAATCACTTTTCGTTCGTTTTTGGTTCCGTTAATTCCATAATAACAGTACAGTATTTCGAAAAAGAATATCGATTTCCTATCTATACTTCCATTTTTATTCGAACCTATATTATATAGGTCTCGTGCCTTATTAATGAATTCCCAAACGACCTTCTGAACGGGGCTCGCGGCCTCAGAAATGAGCTTACCACTGTTACAAAGATTCATTTTATAAGGAAGGAGGTGTAATAATGTCCTAATGTCGTTATAGTCATTATAGTAAAATGGAAGCACAGTCTACTCCGGTTAGTGAACTTCTGGGGACTAATATGTTTGTGTCACTATATCAGAGGTTTACTGTATCAAATGATGTCAACATTAAGTAGAATTTATCCACAAATATTAATTTTATTAATACAGAGATTCAGCAGAATTCATTAACAGCATGATCTGAAAATTTGAATATTTTCATTTTTCCTTAAAGAAATCAATTATTTTCAATTGTTTGCTTCGTACATTTTTCATTAGTAATTTCTCTAGATCCTACTCCAGCAAGAGTTCGTGCTCTCTCTATTATTGATTCTGCATTTCCTCAGTTTCTGAGTATTGTATTGCAGTCTTGACACCTTTCAACGCCTCTTCCACTGTTGGAGCACCGCCCCGCCCTCTGAAGGCCTTTCTACTCGCCTAATAACATACAAATCCAATTTACTTCTAGGACTTATTTCCTACGTGTAGAGTCGCGGTTCAGGCTCACTCTAACCGAATCTTCTTACATAAGAACCATATGGTCACATAACCATATGGTTATGTGAAGGGTTTTAATGGATTTTAATGAATTATCATTTTCTTTCTTTTCACTTTAGAACAATGCCGTTTCGTATGGAAATTAATTTTGATTTATGACAAAACGAAATGAGTCATTTTAAGTCATTAGTCGAAATCGACAAAAATGCAAAAAAATAAGTCATATTTTACTTTCTTACGTTATTTGTATTGCATTTTTCGCTTTTTCATAGTTTTATAATAAATTTAATAGTACTTACTTCAAGCAATATTTACGAGATGCAACACGTGTTCACCACAGAATTCCTGAGTAGCATTTTCGATTTCTTCGCTCATGTGTCAGCTAATGTCAGCCGTTGTGAGTACTATGTAATCTAAGGTTCCTGTGACGCCTATCGGTGTTATTGTCAGTTTAGCCCATTCAGCGATAAAACAAGACAGATATATCCTGGTAAAGAACAGTCCCTTATTGTCTTTTAAGGAACAGAACGTTTTGCAAGCTGAGTTCACTTGAACGAGGGGAAGAAGCCTTGATTACATCTGTATCATATCCAACAGCCTGAGTTGTTCATCTGAAGTGGTTTTGATCAAATTTTTTTACGTAATTGTTCTTTGTTTTTAGGGCATTTTTAAAACATTTTAAGAGCATTTTATTGACAATTTTTGGCAATGTTTTAGGGCATCAAATTCCACCCCCTAGTTATGTGTAATGTAAGTAAAATGGGACCAGTGACTGAAGTTCACTAAAGCCGAGGTTCACTATAACCAAATCTTTCTATGCTTATTTGTAATGTAAATAAAACGAGACCAGTGACTTAGTTTACTATAGCCGAGATTCGCTAAAACCGAATCTTCTTATGCTTATTTTTAATGTAAGCGAAACGGGACCAGTGACTGAGGTTCACTACACCCGCGTTCACTATAACCGGAGTCGACTGAGCCGTGGGCGCGCCGTGCCGGGTGGCGCGTGGGAGAGCGGCGCGTCGCCAGCGAAGAATGCGGAGCCGGCCGTCGAGCGCTGCCCACGGCCGAGGGCGTCGCTCACGTTAAGCGCGCGCTAATGAGTCTGAGACCGCTCATAATGCGCGCACGCTCGTAATGCGCGGAGCAGGCCCTCACGGCGGCGGCATTGGAGGAGGCTTGGGGGGGGGGCAGACTGCCCAGGGCCTTATAACTCGTCGTCCAAATCGGAGACAAAGCTTGAGGGTGCTACTGCAGGAGGCGCTAGTGTCGCCGGGTACAGCTGCAGATTAGGCTCGTCAACTTCCGCACATAAAGATGGGCTAATTTGTGAGAAATACGAAAAGTGTCTTGTAAATGTTCCGTTATTCGTAATACATACGTGTGACAAACAGTTGAAGATAGCGCGAACATCGACGCTATTTTTTTTTTTATTTTTTTTAACATTTCGAGCCTGCTTGCGTCTTAGGAACCTACGCAGAAACCACGCACGTTTGAAGTATCATTGGCAGCAGTTCGTATTTTAGTTCCTGTCAGAAGGTAATTAAGGTGAGCGCACCACTGTAATAATCTCCACCGCATTATATGGGAGTTGAAAGGCCCTGAGACTCCCTCCGTGGGGTGTCTCGGCGGCAGTGGGGTCAAGATGGTTGTCAACAAGGAGATTAGGTGGTGCTCGGTTAAATCTCCCATCTTTGCGGATGGCCGCCTCATCGCAAGGGAGTAGTTGTGAAAGCAGCTCTGGAACGTACACTCAGGTTCAATGAGGTGGGGGTTAGGTAAGATTTTTGTTACGCTTATTGTTCTAATTCTGCATTTTGGGACCATGGAATATTGAACGAAAAGTATAATATTACGTCTCAACTCAATCAACTTTATTTCCAGTGCCGCACTGTTCATTTTTTAGCCTTTCATTTCATTTTTCTAATCCATTAATATCTGATTCTACCGATTTTTTTAATATTTCCAATCGAGAGCGAAAAAATATCGTCTGCTTGTGAATTGTCCTTCAACTGACATCCAGTCTTCGCATTGTGAAGACGGTACTCCGCATTGTATATGCTCTCTCCAGAAGTTCAGCAGTGCTGGGGACTCCATGCTGCCATTATACTCTTTTTTTTTTTTTTTTTTTTTTTTTTTTGTATTAAGGTCGCATTAACATCAAGGTCAATAGCGACCACTATCGGATGTTGCCACTATTTTGACGTTATATAACTGAAGATGACATGATATCGTGATGACAGGGGGTGAAAGGACGAACACACATACAACCATGCCCGAGGCGGAACTCGAACCCGCGATCCTTGGGCCCGAGATCGCTACGACACTTCTGCCTCGGCGATCTCGGCCACCGGTGATCGGTCAGTATACACTTTGTTGTATCGGGCTCCGCGCTTGTGCCGTTACTCAGTACGTAAATGGAAACCCAGTTGATCAAAGCGACAACTCCACAGCTTCAGTGGCGGTGAGTAAAGATAAGTGACTCCGCGTTGAGTAAGCTGGACCTTCCCAACGGCGGCCCGGAGTGGCTGAGGAGGCGGGCGGGCGGGGGAGGGGCGTGGCGGGTCGTTGCAGTCAGTGGATGGCGCTGGGGTGGGGGGCGATACAGCTGCCCCCGTGACCCCGCCTGTCTCTCTCAAAGGCGCCACCGCCGCCGCTGCCGCCGCCGCCGCCGCCGCCGCCGCTGCCGCCGCCGCCACCACCACCGCCACCACCACCGCCGCCGCTGCCGCTGCCGCCGCCACCACCACCGCCGCCGCTGCCGCCGCCGCCGCCGCTGCCGCCGCCGCTGCCGCCGCCACCGCCGCCACCGCCGCCACCGCCACCGCCGCCGCTGCCGCCGCCGCCGCCGCCGCCGCTGCCGCCCCCGCTGCTGTCGCTCCAGGCGATGAGCCTGCGATTTCAATGCGGTTATGATTAGGGGGCGGATTTGATGACCTAAAACATTGCCAAAAATGATAAATAAAATGCTCTAAAAGCAAAGAAAAATAATGTAAAACGTTTGAAGAAAACCACTTCAGATAAACAGATAAACACAACTCGGACCCCGTACGCAGAATTGGAAGTTGCTAATGAGAATACGGGAGAAAGCAGACATTACCTCTCTCGCCACGTAGATCGGGACGATTTCCGACGGACCGTTTGTAACTTTTGAATGCGTTGTTGAAATGGGGGAAGAGGCCATTTGAAAAGAAAAATCATTGAAGCGAGAAATGGCTGATAGGCTGAGAGAGCACCGCCAAACGATAGCTCTTTGTGCCTGAAGGAGGGAATCGAAGCGTGAAGGCGCCGACAGGTTCTACCTCAGACGCGGGGTTGTCTTCTGCCTTTCCAGGCGATGTCTCACCTCCACACCAATACAATTCTTTAAGTATGGAACGCACGTATTTAAGAAATGATAAAACATTACGCTAAAGAAAACTAAAAAATAAGTACCCATAGATTACTTATAGATTGTTCTTTCAGTGATAATGATTGTTGAAGCGGGCAAATGAACGCAAAATATTTTTTTCATTCACGGTAAAAATATTAGCCTTATAAAACCTATTTATTCTTGAAAGTCATTTTCATTTTATACTATAACACCACTTGGTAAACGAGCGCCGGGAAAAATAAAGGAAATACGTACATACAGTTGTGTGCTCGAAGGAAATTAGTCTTTATTTTAATGAGACTATTATAGGGACATTTATCCATTCGAAATTTACACGACGAAAATCACTAGGAAATTCGGAATTGTTCGTTAAAAGGAAACAAGTAAATTCTGTCTTACGGCTGGTATACACGGTGTAGTTTTCGTACTGATTCTCATAGTTTCTGTACATAAACTTCAAGAACTTTTATTCTTCCAAAAATAAAAGTAAAAAGCCAAAAGTTGCGCATACACGGTCTACATTGTCTGTACGAATCGGCACCAGACGCCTGGATCTACCGGGAGACAACTGAATTGCGCGAAGTGCGCGTGCGAGTACATTCAGTGCGTGTATTTCAGTGCATGCATGATCCTTATTAAGTATTAATTAACCATGAGGAGCACAGAGAAGAAAAATGGGAGGGCTGGAATAGGAAAAGAGGTAGCTTATCACAAAATTGCAAGTTGACAAAACCTAACCACCAAATCGAAACGACCGATTACCGTCCCGTCGGGTAAACAAATGCGTTAGTCAATGGTTCTTCCGCTAGAGGCGCGTGAGTCAAACTGTAAGCTTTCTGGACGAAATATTACGAACATGCCCAAAAGTTTTCACGCAGAAATTGTGCAGTCTAGACTGCAAGTGTTGTGTCCGTCTCATCTGCACGAAAACTGTACCGTGTGTAGCAGGTGCGTTTATGCTTCTTCGTGACCACGTGACGATCGCCTCGGATGTTGTGTGAGGCTCCGCGCCGCCGAGACGAGCGGTTGAGCGGTAGTGCCGCGGGCGGACGCGAATTGCTGGGGAGCACCGCGCATTCCCCGCCGCCGCCTCCTCCTTTACGAGCGCCGCCGCCGCCGCCACCACCGCTTCAGGAGTGAGGAAGGGAGGGAGGGAGGAAGGGAGCGAGGAAGGGAGGGAGGGAGGGAGGGAGGGGGGCGGCGCGTGCAGCGAAGTCTGGTGGCGCGCGGAGCCCGGCCGCGATGCACCCACTGCGCCTCCGCCGCGCCGACACAGGGCGGTTCGCAATTCCCTGCGCACCTCTCAAAGGCCCGCAAAAATGATAAATAAAATGCTCTAAAAGCAATGAAAAATGATGTAAAACGTTTGATGAAAACCACTTCAGATAAACAAAACAACTCGGACCCCGTACACCGAGTTCGAAGTTGCTAATGAGAACACGGGAGAAAGCAGACGTTACATCTCTCGCCACGTAGATCAGTCAATCCGCGTCTGTAATGAGAAGGGCTCGGATTCTGATGAGCCAAAAACTCTGAAAATGACTTGAAAATAAGGGGAAAATGACCTCATTTTTTAAAAAGATGCACAAAAGTGTATGATTGTTTCTTCATTCAACGAATTTTACAGTTTTAAATAAAATGTATTAATATAAAATTATATTTAATTTAAAGTCCTTTTTTAGGAGGAAATGTAATCCTTTGCTCCGATCTTCGAACGTTCAGTTTTGAAAGGTCGAGAAAGTTACCGAAGGTCAGTCTAATTTTGGGAATTAAAAAAACAGTCAACTGCAGTAGTAAATATCGCCGTGTACTGATGATACGATAAAAAATTGTTTTAGTGTGTCATTGTAAATTCGTGAAATATTCACTAAGAAAACACGAAAAGGAAACAAAACGCGTAAAAATGACAAAAATTACGCAAAGATAAATTAGACATAAAATTTGAAAAAATGACAGAAATTGCCGAATTACTATAAATGTCTATCATCTACACGTCGTGGTAAACATTAATTTATAAGTTAGCTACGTCTAGAATGCACCAATAAAAAGATAACATGAATTTACTGAGAAAATTCTGTTATTTGAGGTTACAGACAGCAGTTGATCAAGCGATGCGAGCCGATGACATCACCTGACATATGTTTTTTGTTTTTGACAGAATATTTTTTTCGTGGTACAGTGCCTGTTTTATTTTTTAATAGAACGTGATGAACGTCATTTCGGAGTAAGTACCGTGAGTAAATGGGCTTAGAAAACAAGAATGCTTGGCAAATGTATGATACGGTAGACGGCTAAGATTATTTTCGGTAAAATTCATTGTGGTAAATGCATTTTTGGTAAATACATTGGGTTGGCATGTAAGCAAAATTCATTATTTATTAAGGATGTTTTAAATTTCGTTTAAAACAGCTTCATGGTTTTAAACAAAACAATTACGTATATTTAAAAGCAATTATGAAAATGTAAATTCACATTGCTCTGCTAATTTTCTTGTATTTCTGGGACGCAAAGGTTTGTGAATTTGAAGTTTTACTTTTTTAAAGCAAGTAGACGTTTTAAGTTTTTTTATTCTCCACTAAAAATATATCTTCTGACAGGGTGGAGAGCTTTCGCTTCTGTCATTAACTTTGCTTGACCAATAATTGTCAATTATTGATGTCTCGTTCTATTACAAGAAGAGATCAGAGAAGAGTTCTTTGCCTTTCCCTTAATGATGTACAATTTTCATAAGCGAGGTTGATTTGAGTATCAGTGATGGCACAAGCCATCGTGCCTATTTGATTTGGTTCATTTCAGTATTTACCGGCGAAGTGAGAAGTCGACGATTTTCTTCCTGCCGAATTGCCTACATTGGTCACGAACTGTGCCCGAGGGTCTTCATTAAATTAACCTGACTTATTCAATAGATGCTTCCGCCCAGATTCGAAATCACGACTTCCCAAACACGTTTTAACTACCTCTGACCCCAATTTATTCGGAATTGATTTTGCAAGTCTGCTGGAATAGGTAACTAAGCAAGCAAATTACCTCGATGTGAAAGTTCAGCGAACAAGACTCTCCCAACCAAGAACAGTATTACCCACTCTCAATCTTCTTCCCTAGAGGAAGTACCTCTTTCTTCAAGGTATACATTACTGTACGGACTGACAAGAGAAAATAGAAAACAAGTGCTTCGCAAACGGGTTATTCTCTTCCTTGCACTAGCTTGCCAGTGTGCATCATCAGAGTTAGTGGTTAGAATTATTTCCGGGTAGTGATTTATTGGATTATTTTTTAAATGGCTTTCAAGTTTTGAACAATTTGAAAATGTCTGCAAACATAACATAACATTGTGTCTACAGTCACATGACTAAAAAGTTCCAAATCTGTGCAAATTATTGGGAGATAATTCCCTCGTATGAACACGTCTTCGAAAACAGATTGTTCTTGGAAGAGCTTCAGAAGCTCAAGATAAACTTCGAAAGAATGCGTTTCACAATTGAAATAAATTGCTTAATTAGTTCATGCTCCAAATATATCATAGAGTTTAAAAAATGTTATTTTTTATTAATGTGAAACATTCCTTACGACATTTTAATTTTAATATGTCTATCATCATGCGGTAGAAAGTTAATTTTTAGAAAGTTAACGTTTTTTATGACTAATAAAATAAACCCGCTTACAAATATCGTGGATAATGTAACATTTCTCATATCAGATATCAATAATGGACATTTACCTGCGTCTGATAAGTGTTAGGTGCTACGTGTTGCCAATGCGATGGGAGTAGGAGCGAGTGTGCGGGGTAGCGAGGGTGGGGGAAGGGGAGGCGGAGTTGGAGGCTGATGCGTGGGAGGGGAAATGCTGGAGCGGAGGTTGGGAAGCGGAGATGGTGACGGGAGTGGTAGAGGGGCCGTGGGCAGTGCCGGAGTCGTGGAGGTACGGGGACTCTTCACGCAGGGAGTGGGTATGGGGAGGCGTTCCGCAGGAGTACGATGATCCGTTGGTTGTTAGTGATTCCGGGCGCTTCAACTGCTATCATTAGTCCCGTAAGTGTAGTGCATGCTTTTTACTCGGAGATGGCGATGATCTACTCAAGCTGGATGGTGAGATCCGGGGCAGACGTACCGTCGGCTAACGGGGTTCTCCTCAACCAGGTATCTCCCACCAGCCGGGACAAGCTCTAAGCTCCCGACAGATCTCCCTGTAGTGCATGTTAGCGTGTGAGTAAATAAGGGGTGAGGATAGGACAAGGTGAAAGGAATGATTACGCGCGGTTCGTGGCCCGTTCTCCGGCATTCGCCTGAAGAAACAACGGAAAACTACCTATCAGAGCATCCGGCCGCTAGAATTCTCATCCCGACAGAGACTGAATGCTATGTAGCTAGTGCAGTAAATCCTGCCAGCGTGGGGAGTTGAACACTAAGACCTCGCGGTGAGAGGCACTGCAGTGATATGACTTGATACCCTGAGCCACCTCTCCCGGTCTAGGAGCAGGAGCAGTGCCGTGGCGCGGGCGTGGTGGGCGTGGAGGGGCGTGACGTAAGGGGATAGAGAAGGAGCGGCGTGGCGTGGCGTGGCGGGGTGGGTGGGGGCGTGGTGGGCGTGGAGGGGCGTGGCGTGGGGGAGTGAGGGGGTAGGGAGGGAGCGGCGTGGCGCGGCGTGGTGGGCGTGGAGGGGCGTGACGTAAGGGGATATAGAGGGAGCGGCGTGGCGTGGCGGGGTGGGTGGAGCGTGGTGGGCGTGGAGGGGCGTAGCGTGGGGGGAGTGAGGGGGTAGGGAGGGAGCGGCGTGGCGTGGCGGGGTGGGTGGGGCGTGGTGGGCGTGGAGGGGCGTAGCGTGGGGGGAGTGAGGGGGTAGGGAGGGAGCGGCGTGGCGTGGCGGGGTGGGTGGGGCGTGGTGGGCGTGGAGGGGCGTGGCGTGGGGGAGTGAGGGGGTAGGGAGGGAGCGGCGTGGCGCGGCGTGGTGGGCGTGGAGGGGCGTGACGTAAGGGGATATAGAGGGAGCGGCGTGGCGTGGCGGGGTGGGTGGGGCGTGGTGGGCGTGGAGGGGCGTAGCGTGGGGGGAGTGAGGGGGTAGGGAGGGAGCGGCGTGGCGTGGCGGGGTGGGTGGGGCGTGGTGGGCGTGGAGGGGCGTGGCGTGGGGGAGTGAGGGGGTAGGGAGGGAGCGGCGTGGCGCGGCGTGGTGGGCGTGGAGGGGCGTGACGTAAGGGGATATAGAGGGAGCGGCGTGGCGTGGCGGGGTGGGTGGAGCGTGGTGGGCGTGGAGGGGCGTAGCGTGGGGGGAGTGAGGGGGTAGGGAGGGAGCGGCGTGGCGTGGCGGGGTGGGTGGGGCGTGGTGGGCGTGGAGGGGCGTGGCGTGGGGGAGTGAGGGGGTAGGGAGGGAGCGGCGTGGCGCGGCGTGGTGGGCGTGGAGGGGCGTGACGTAAGGGGATATAGAGGGAGCGGCGTGGCGTGGCGGGGTGGGTGGAGCGTGGTGGGCGTGGAGGGGCGTAGCGTGGGGGGAGTGAGGGGGTAGGGAGGGAACGGCGTGGCGTGGCGGGGTGGGTGGGGCGTGGTGGGCGTGGAGGGGCGTGGCGTGGGGGAGTGAGGGGGTAGGGAGGGAGCGGCGTGGCGCGGCGTGGTGGGCGTGGAGGGGCGTGACGTAAGGGGATATAGAGGGAGCGGCGTGGCGTGGCGGGGCGGGTGGAGCGTGGTGGGCGTGGAGGGGCGTAGCGTGGGGGGAGTGAGGGGGTAGGGAGGGAGCGGCGTGGCGTGGCGGGGTGGGTGGGGCGTGGTGGGCTTGGAGGGGCGTGACGTGGCGGGGAGTGAGGGGGTAGAGAGGGAGCGGCGTGGCGTGGCGTGGCGGGGTGGGCGTGGAGGGCGCGGCGGGTGCGAGCGCGTGCTGCCAGTGGCGCGCGCCGACCGCTCGCCTTTATCCCTGATCGCCGGGCGAGGCGGCGCGGCGGGGCCATTGTCCGGCGCGTAACAAGTGCGCGCGCGGGCGGGGGGGTGCAGGGCGAAGGGGGCGGGGCGGCGCCGGGCGCGTGTAGGCGCCCGAGGGGGTCCCAGCCCTGACCGCGCTCGCTCGTTTCAATCGCCTCCCGCCCGCTCACGTGATCGCCGCCTCTTCCCTCGGTGAATGCTCAGCATTTGTTTCTATCAGATCCTTCTTACCTGCGCACAAGTATTACTTTCCTTCTCCAGCTTGTTTACTCCTATTTCTTTTGTACAAATAGTTTTGAGCACATAGCCTCGTTTAATATGTCGATAAGATTTCACTTCACGCGTTATTTTTCGGAATTTCCTTCCCTTTCATTTCTTTAAGCTAACTGTTCTTTGCAAACTTTCCATTATTTTTCGTAAACGCCTTTAGGGCGGGTTCGTAAACATCTCAACAAATGCGAAATGTTCGTAGATAAAAATGAACTCTCGTGCATCAAGAGGAGTATATAAGGCCGCCGAAAGAGCTACAAAAAAAAAGGACACATGATTACGTAAATGAACTACAAATTTTATTTAAAATGAAACCTTTGATGTATTTGCGCGTTTACAAATGCGCATTTGCTTTAGAAAAATGCTCCTTTGCCTTGTGGATGAACATCTTCATTTACAGACGATCCGCTGGGAATCCTCTTTGATTGGTATTCAATTTCGAATTCTTTATTTCTTCACTGACATACTCAGATACCGACTTCTCGTTCACTGGGTAAATTTCTCCTTTGACCACGATGTGAGCTTCGTTGGAGAGACGCCGCTCGCCGCCCGCGCCCGCGCGCCGCGCCTGCGGCCGAGGCGGCGGCACTTGTCGCTCGGAATGCAGCCGCCGCCCACGCACGCGTGCGCGCGCCGCGGGGCTCGCTCTGGTCGCGTGTCTCGGGCGGCCGCGCGCGCGCGCGCAATCGGCGCGTGCGGTCGGTTCCGTTCCGCCGCGCCGGGCACGCACGCCACGCCCCCGACACCCGCATTAGGTTATCCTTCGGAACGCCTCCGCCGCCACGCCCACCCCGACTGTTATTTCGCTCCCGACACCCCTTCCACCGCCTCGTCGCCCCCCCCCAACCACCACCCTCCACATTCCCGCCGCTCCCACCCTCACCACACTCCACCTGCGGCCCGCTGCCAGCATCCTTACCGCATTCACAACTACCCACTCCGTTTTAGCCGCCCGCCCGCCCGCCCCACTCACTCGCCGTCCCCACTCTCTCTGTCTGAATCAGTGAAAAACTACTGATTAACGGTGAGTATTCACTGATGGTGTCAGTTATAACACTGCCACTGACAATCAGTGAATTGTGCTGAACAAATCAGTGAAAATTGGGTCCACTTTTTGAATAAGTGAAACTTCACTGTTTGAATCAGTGAAGACGACTGAACGATCAGTGAGCGATGGTGGCGCGGCACTTTTACCACTGACCGACCAGTGAAATGCTGGCGGTCATTATGAAAAGGTTCGCATATTCGCTCATTGTCAGCGAAACTACCCATTTCGACTGAAGATATCAGTGACTTCGGGTCTCACTGATTGAATCAGTAAGAATTTCACTGATTCATATTCAGAGAGTACCGCCTCGTCGCCCCCCCCCAATCTCCACCCTCCACATTCCCGCCGCTCCCACCCTCACCACACTTCACCTGCGGCCCGCTGCCAGCATCCTTACCGCATCCATTCCGTTTTAGCCGCCCACTCACTCACCGTCCCCACTCTCTCTGTCTGAATCAGTGAAAAAAGGGACTGTCATACCCAAGTTCGCGGGTTCAAACCCGATCGAAGCCGTGGATTTTTAAGGGCGAAAAAATCCTTCGTACGCCTTCCGCGGAGGGGAAGTAAAGCCGGCTGGCCCATGTTAGTAGATTTACTTGCATGTAAAAGATCCTCAAGCCTAAATGACGCCTCTGAGCTAAATTCAAACCGCCTGTTTCGTCGCCCGAGATAATACCTTCTTTCTCCGCTAGGTGAAAGGAGCGTAGCGAAATTTGCGTGGTCAGACGGAAGAGCAGGCCTCATGGCCTGAGTCTCGCCACGTAAAATAAGGCAATTCAATTCAATTCAAAAAATACTGATTGACAGTGACTATTCACTGATGGTGTCAGTTATAACACTGCCACTGACAATCAGTGAATTGAGCTGAACAAATCAGTGAAAATCGGGTCCATTTTTTGAATCAGTGAAACTCCACTGTTTGAATCAGTGAAATGTGTGACACTAATTGAACATGACGACTGAACGACCAGTGAGCGATGGTGGCGCGGCACTTTTACCACTGACGATAAGTGAAATGCTGGCGGTCATTATGAAAAGGTTCGCGTATTCGCTGATTGTCAGCGAAACTACCAATTTCGACTGAAGATATCAGTGACTTCGGCTTTCACTGATTGAATCAGTGACAATTTCCCTGATTCAGATTCAGAGAGCATATCTACCATGCCGCCGCCCCACCTCCTTCATCGGCTCCGCTGCCCCGCCGCTCCCCTCCTTGCCGTTCCCGCTACCCACCCCACTCCACCCTACTCACCCGGCCCGCAGCCGACGGCACCTTCGGCCGCAACGCCCCCGGCACTCCGAGATTGCGGGCCGAGGCAAGCAGTATTCAGAAAATGAAAGGTTTTCATAAGAGTAAATAATAGAAATGTATTGTAATGTCTTCTGCCACCGAAGTCCAGAATTGCGAAGCGTTTTGCAGGGTCTATGAAGTGCGCCAAGGATGCTTCACGCCTCGCATTAATTATAACATCATTTACAAACTTCTGAGAGAAACAATGTAGACATTGATTTAATTTATTTAGACATTAATTTATTAAGTGCAATGGGACTTCGAAGTTCACTCTTACTACTGCAGCTGCTATAAATGTTAGAAATGAAAGCATGCCTTCCTGGACTTTTATGACAGTGTTTATGAAAATGCTATAATTTTCCAACCATTTTTGTTCCGTAACGTTCTCACTTCTAAGCATGCATCAAACTTACAGGTAATTCGTTAACCAGTTATGAATAATGCCCTAGGCACCCGCTTGTTCACCCATGTCTCATTGAATTCATGCATGTAGCTCATTCTTATAAGGAAAACGCCTTTGTTCTGCATTATTCTCATCACAACATCTTGGAAGGTAACACCACACCTCCCTCGCTGTCTGTTCGAAAGTAATAAACACTTTCCCAAATATTTTGTGATAGGATAGAAAGTTTTTCAATACCGCTTTGTAAATGGTTTGGTCATATAATGACCACTGTATATATCAGGGCTGTCCAACTTAGAAGGGATTATGGACCACATATCAAATTCTAGTTCAGCCGCGGGCCGCACCGTAATTTCAGATGGTTTTTACCCTACTGGGATTATGCTGAAACAAATATATATTAGATACGACTTTCGTTCAACATACTTAATGATTAATGAACATACGACAAAATTAATATTTCTTTATATAAAAATAAGATGAATTGTGCAACTGTATTTTATTTGGTTGGTATAATACATTTTTTCAAACAGGCGCGGGCCGCACAAAAAGATCCGGCGTGCCGCCAGTTGAAAAGCCCTGGTATATATCTTTTAGGGTAACAGGTAAGGGGAAAAGCATGGGGATAACATGAATAGGAACACACACGAACATCCATGTTCGGGACGGGATTTCAACCCGCGACCCTTCCAGCCAAGGCAGCTTCAGCCTTAGCGACTTCGGCTATCCAGGCCGGCAGGATAGAGGGTGTTTCTAAAAGTAATGTTCTTAGATTATTTACAAGAAACTCATCTCAAATTAGTTTCTCAGAAAATTTAATGAGAATAGGCACATTTAGAATTTAGTTTTATTAAAAGATAAATAATTCTGTTAAAGGTAGTCATGTGCCACAATTTTGAGTTTTCAAATTGACTGTACCACGATTCTGTGTCTGCAAAACTTTTCCCAAACATAATTAAAGGTGCCATTTCCCCGTTCTGTATCAGGAACGACTGATTCACCGACGTGACCTGACGATGTCTTGACCTTCTATTGATTTATACTTGATCATTGTGCATTATTAAACGAGCTGTACCTCAAAGCTGCAGGAGTACGGCTAATGAATACTCATTGAACCGTTCATATATGTAAAGCGATTTGTTTCTTCAGAATAGAAGTAATAATGCATTTGGGTAATTCCTTTAACTCTCCAATTGTAGAGAAATGTTCTTTACATACAAATTCCTCAATACCACTTGACGTTTCGTGTAGAAAAGTCTATAATAAATGTTAGTTTATATTTTCATAATTCAATTTCCAGTATAAAAGAATAGAGAAAATAGTCAAACGAATATAAAAGAAAGGAAATAGTAAAACGGTTACATTCGATAGAAGATATGGGCTAATTTCATTACTTTCAATTAGGTGAATACATTTGTTTTCAGTAAAATGAAAAATATTTTTTAATCACATTAATAAGTGAAGATTTTCTGTTAAGTAGTTGATCCACAGTGTTGCTTCATGTCAGATTGGATAGCGTGCTCGACAGCTGAAAGCATTTGCACTATCATAATCTTAAAGGTTCTGCTTCGGACCGCCACGAGAAAGAGGGATGAACAACGGGGGGTGCTATAAAGATATGTTGTTCCTCAGAACCATCAGCCCTTGTTCGAACTGCCTCCGTACAACCCCTTCAATTAGTGCGCTATCGCCCTTGGCGCCCTGGTCATGGTCGCCGCCGCCGCCGCCGCTGCTTCCTTAGCCGACCGCTGCCTCTCCACTATCTGGAGGAGATTTCTAGTGGCCGGACCGGGGAGGTGGCTCAGTGCTTCAACTGATGTCACTGCAATGCCTCTGACCGGGAGGTCCTAGTTTCCACGATTGCGACACTAGATTGTCAGCTACTGTCAGCTTGTCGGCTAGGTCGAATTCAGTCGCTGTTTGGAGGAGAATTCTTGCGCCCGGCTGCTCGGATCGGTTATGGCCGGAACATGCGGTTTATGGCTGTACTTAAATGTTGTAGTACGTTTGAAACTAGTGGTGGTAAAATAGCACGTACTTTCTCGCTTATATTTTCACGCAAAATTACACGACAAATACTAAAATTTTCAAAAAACTATATATGACCTTATTTCAAAATCTGTCTCTAAGGAACAGATTTCATGTAGAGAAAACATCTTTATCTTTAATATTTTTGCTGTAGGAAGTCGCCGAAAATTTTTCAAATTTTTGAAATTTTCGAAAAATTATGGTTTTCAACGAACGTGAGACTTACACCATTCTCTTAAACGTCCTTGACACTCTCTTACAACAAAAGTTAATAAAAAACGAAGGAGCCATTTTTTTAAATTTTAAATGTCCCAGGTCTTCATGAAAACTCACCCCCAAAATTAAAATATCGGTTTCAAATTCAAGGGGCGCCGACATCTGCCAGATCGAACGGGGAATATCAATTTTGGAGAAAATCAGCTGAACGGTTTAGCCGCTAGCGTTGTTCACAGACGGACGGACAGACGTTTTGCCGTCATTCAATTTTACAGTATCAAGGACCAACGAAACAGGGATTCTGGATGCACCACGTGTTAGGAGATATTTTTTCTTAATTTAGCAAATGGATTTATCCACTTTTTCGTTACGAGGACCCTGCAACAAGAGTTTTTCTGCCGAAAATTCGCCGTTTTATTCCGCGCAGCATTACATAACTTTCTCTGAGAAAGAAAAAAGTAGGTTACCAGTAAGGGGCGACTACACCTTGCCCCAGTCCCCTGCTTGGCGGTCGCACGAGCGGTGTCGGAGGCTGAGCCGATCTGCCCGTCCGCTCGTGGGCGGGGCCGACTCGACGCCCGAGGCAGACACGGCCGCTGCGTCAACACTAGACGATTTCGCGCACGTGACGAAAGTACCAAATTTTTGTGGCGAGTGTTTCCGAAGTGGGCGGGACGCGTTGAATCAATTAGCTGGAATAATACGTGGCTTCAAGCGCGTTTCGGGCAGCAAGAGAGAGCTTTTGGAATGTTTTCCATCAACAGCGATAAACGTTTCTTCCGACGAGATCGCTGCGGTTCCAAACAGCGAGACACCCATTGCCGTGTGAGGCCTCTTGTACGAAAATATTATTATTTCGCGGAGATGGTTGGGCTTTTGGGACGGGGAATGTTCGTTTCCGACTGTGGCGTACGCGTGCGCACGCGCGGGCGCACGCACAGAGTATTTGCAGAGGAGGCACGCGCACGCACGGACGAGTCTGGAGGCGAGCGCGCCAAGTGGCCGACGTGTGGGATCAGCGCTCATCAGAATGGTTGACTGGCGCATAATGCTTTAGCGGTCATCTTACTCGCGACAGTGCACTGAAAATATAATAAAAGAGACATAAATAACTAAATTATTCATTAATAAATATGTTTCATGTATTGTAGACAGCCGGGAAATTAAAACAGAACAGAATTTAAAACTTGTTTGGCATTTATTAGTACATCCTGTATTAAGTGATTGCGACGTTTCGAAAGAAATGATTGTTCTTTCATCGTCAGGCTATAACCTTGGTCTAGAGATATCGGTTGTTACATAGATATCGGTTGATATGTAAGAAAATCAAGAAAAATACAGAGGAAAGTAACATACTATGGAGTTAATCATGAACCATTTCTCTGTATTTTGACTGTTTTTCTCATAAACATTAGTTATTTGTCAATGTAACTTGCTCTCTAGGCCAAGGTGATGATGAAAGAACGAGGAAGATGGCATTTTTTTATAATATTAATCGTATATCAAAATTGTACGTGAATTATGTGAAGTTATTTTACGTGAATTACGCTTCTACTAATGTAATATTCACTTCTCCGGATTAAATTAACTATTTGTGATAGAATTACATATTATCTCGTAGTATTAGAATTAACCTGTCTTGGTATAAGGTATTTTTACACGAAGGTAAGGAGCCTGATAAATAATTTATGGACAGATCATTTACATATACAATTCTTTGTTTCACGAGTCTCGTCATTTTATTTCCAACGGTTTGCGAGATATAGGGAGTATTTTCCCTCTTTTAATTGTAATGTTATTTTCCTTTTAATTTTTAGCTTAAAGATGGGGACAATAATATACCAAGAACTATTGTGAATAAAATGACGAGACCCATGAAAGAAATAATTGTTTATGTCAACTGTCTATTAATTTTTTATGTAACTCCTTTCCTTCAATATTGTAAAAATATAGATTTTCTCGTTTACTGCAGCAGTGAAGATGACCGAAGGGTAGCCCATAAAGCCTTATGCGCCTGTGAACTATTGAGACGCGTCTGATGACGAGAACCGCGCCAATCCCTGCCCACTTGTAGGAGAGCGCGTGTGCGAGGCGAGGCGAGGCGAGCCGCCATGGCGCGTGCCGTGTGGGTGGTGGCGCTGCTGCTGCTGGCGTCGGGCGGGGCGGGCGGGCGGCGTCGGGCGGCGTCGCCCCCGCGCTGCCCCAGCGACGCCACGCGCCCCGACGCCGCGGCGGCGCTCGAGGCCAAGGCGCGCGCCGCCGCCTTCGTCTTCACGGGCAAGGTGGTGCGCGCGACGCCGCTGGGCGGCGGGCGGGCGCTGGGCTCGCTGGCCGTGGACGCCGACGGCGTGGACGCCGACCCCGACGGCGGCAAAGTCTTCGAGGTGCGGCTGAAGCGCGCGCTGAAGGGAGACTTCCCGTGGTCGCTGCTGGACGTGCGGCTGGCGCAGCCGCAGCAGCACCGCTCGGTGGAGGTGGTGGCCGCCGCGCCGCCCGCGCACGCGCCGCCCCCGCGCTGCCGCCACGTGCTGCGCCTCAACCACACCGCCATCTTCCTGGCGCGCCGCGACCCCGACGCGCCGCGCTTCCGCCTGCTGCTCTCCGCCAACCCGCTCGCGCTCACCCTCCGCAACCTGGACAAGGTCAACGCCGCCGTCAGAGGTACGCACACACATCCTTTTCGAAACGTTTCTGAAAACTTGGGATGCTTTTGTAGAAACATGCATGTTTTTGTACGAAAATACTCATATTTTTGATCAATTGTACATGATCTGATTTGCAGATCAAACTAAAAAACATTTTATTAAGGAAATAACTATTGTTAACTATTGCAATTGTCGACTGAACAGTAATTTCAACGAAAATGACCTCTGCGTGTTTCTTTCGCTCACATTTTACACTATCCGAGAACAAAGTTTAATCAGAATATTTGTTTTCCTGTTTTGAGAAAATTTCTAAAATGTAATTAACGCTTCATGTGAAATACCCCTAAAAAACAAAATATCTGTTTCAAACTTGCAGAGCCTCAAATTCCATTAAATTGATCGAGGAATATATTTTTTTTGGAAAAAACGACAGAACTGTTCAAGGGCTGGCGTTGGCGGAAGGACGGACGTTTTGCCACCAATCGGATTTTTAGAATCACGGACCCACAAAACATGGATTCTAACTGCATAGAGTGTTAGAGCAAGTAATTTACTGTATATAGGGACACTATTTATCCATGTTTCCTTTCCAGGTCCCAGCAATGAGAGTTATTCTGTCGAAAATTCGCCGGTTTCTGGCGTATGATTACAATACTTCCTGTCCTTTCGAAGTATGGGCGAGAAATAAAACAGTAAGCAGCCAATATGAAAACCAATCTGATCAATTTTATCGTAAACTCATAAGCTATGAGCTGTTAAAAGTTGTTTTTGTAAGAATGTTGAATTTTCTATGCTTCAACTGCTGCTTTTTATTATTGAATATTCCAAAACGTTACGAAGTAACTGAAAATGTTCCCACCATTCTTCTTGATTCAAGCGATTAATATGGGCAGTTTGTATCTCGATTCCCACGAGGCTCGTGAAGTGGCCTGAGAAGAGTCTTGTGTGGTTGGACGCGGGTGGGACTTCGCGGCGGTCGGCAGCTCCAGCGCTCGGCCACGGATTCCGGGTTGGCGGAGGGGCGAGGTCAGCGGCCACGCCCCTCTCCAGCGTTTTCCTCCGGAAATAATCTCTTATAGCGCAACATTAATTATATTTCTAAGGATTGGGGACAACGCTGCATTGTTCAAAGTAAAGTTCCTAGAAAATTAAAATTGTTTGCGTTGGAAACTGAGATTTCTTAATACTTTTTAAAATTACGAATATCCCATGTTATTTCATTGTGTACAGATTTATTAGCAATTTTGTTATGAATTTATTGTGCATTGGAGTTAGTGAAAATTAGTATTGGTCATCAAACGAGGTAAAATAAATGAGAGTGAGATTTTTTGTCAGTGGCCTAATATAAAATTATCAATAGAATTTCTTCTATTTTAGGTAAGCGCTGTTGTTTGAATGGAAAGGACATGTTTTTGAAAATACTAGGTACTTTTTCGTATTGGAGATATACATTTATTTTCGTGAAAGTATTGTTTCTAACCGTAGTTTCCTTATTGCACGATAATATTCTGACACTCAGCCCTTCATGAGAACCTCATGAAATTAGATCCTGGCGCCTTGGGCTGCAAACGGGTCGGCGGTTGGGGTGGCGGTTTTTTTTAAAATAAATTTTTACATTATTCCGATCTTTGTCAATTTCCCATCAACCAGAGGATTAAGAGCATTGAAAATAGCAAGTTATTGAAATTACAAAAAAAACGCATTTTAATACAAAAAATTATTTACATTCATTTTTATTTGAATGAAATAAAACTTTGTTTATTCTGTGCTGTTACTTTTATTCTGGTGGCAATAAAGTCTTCCCAATTTCTTTATTATCATCATCATCATCATCAACCATAAATTCATCCATCTTACTTTTCAGAATTAGCAGAGACACATTCACACACAGCATTTTTAACTACATCCCATTCCATACTCTTTCCCATTCTCCTTCATACGTCCCAACATTCCCCTTTATACATTCCAACATACATCCCTCTCTCTTTATTTCTTCTGCTTTCATTTCTCTTTTTCACATCCCCTGATCACATCATCTCTTACATTTCTCAGCACCTTAAACTACTTTTTTCTTTCATTTACACATAATTCCTTACTCCTCCTCTTCTCTCCCTTTTGGTACATATGCAAAACATTATTTCACAAAATATTCAACATCATTCTTCTCACATCTCTCTGTGTTTCTCTTTCCCCTTCTTCTACTCACACCTCCCTTCATCCATAAAACATCTACTATACTTACCTCCCACATTTAGCTTAATCCTCACATTTTTCCTATTAAACTTATTTACTTTTTATACCTCACATTAATTTTCATTTGCATTCTTTACCAATGGATTCTTTATATTTCTGTGGTCCCTTGGTTGCTTATTTAGATAACAAGCTCAATAAAAAAATACAAAAAACAATGGGAGGCTTTAAGTGAACTCTCGCTTCCTGAAAAGGAGTCTCCGAGGCCCACGAACCGGAGAATATAATACAATATTCAATTTTCATATAATTTTTAATATAATTTTCAACTTTACAAAATTTGAATGGGTGTGCTCAGACTGAATCAAAATGTCAACAAAAAATCGTCAGAAACGGAACTGTACGAATACTAGGCATAAGAAAGCAGAAGTTGGGCTGATAGGCTGGGATCCAACAAGAAAAAACACGTGTGATAAGCTCAAAGCCAAAACTTTTTGAGAGTTAGCCAGTGTTATGATCAGGGAAACGCAAGAACGGCGACCTGTTGGTGTCGGCGTCGCGCTGCACAATTTTTTTGGAAGTGTAAAAATATGCCATTGGAGAATGAGTACACAGCTAATTTTTGTTTGTATATTATTTATTAGCCAGCCAAAGTGTGAGGGAGTTGTACGCCATACCTATGTAGCGTCAAAAACTGTAGCCATATTGAATTCAAAGTGTCATTTTTAATGCCCTCTTGTATTACGAGCTCAAAGCTAATTCCTTATCTGCTGGTAGACAATTCTTCTTCATTGCCGATTATGACCACGCCATAATCGGTGCGTTTCCCTGTTTCTCATAATACTGGTTAACTCCTCAAAAAGTTTTATATTGAGTTTATCATATGTGTTTTCTCTTGCTTGCTTCCGGCCCATGAAGTCGACTTGCGCCCACAAAGAGGCGGCGGGGCGCGTGCGCCGAGCGGCGCGGGGCGAGAGACAATGGGGTCGCCCCAGAGAGACGTCCGGCGCACAGTGGGCACGTCGCACGCGCGGAGACGTCTCATTTCGTTCTAAAGATGACATCAAAAGTATTCATGAGAGCTGCATAGAATGCTCGTGCGCCGCGTTTGGAATGCGGGCTTCTGAAATGAAAATTCCTCTGAGGTCAACGCAACACTTCCTCACGAGTAACGGATTGTCCGCATGAAGTGTATAGTTGGAAATGGTACAAGTACATTGTTAGAATTTGACATGATAGTGAATCCCTTTAAAAAGGACGTCATTTAGTTGTGCGTTTCTAAATGGCTTTTACTTGTGGATGGAGGTCTTCACTTCCTGTTTCGAGTTGGTATAATGCAGGGTTTCCCAACTTTTTTCATTCATTGACCCCTTTTCAAAGATTGGTCATTCCATGAACCCCCTGTAGTTACTCTCTAGAATGCATCATACAAAATCCTAACACAAAGAATCGCACGAAAATGTCTTAAATATAAAACACCAATATTTTGATAAATTTCTAGGTTTTCAATAATCTTAGACAGTTCTGCTTTTGAGTAGATGAGTTTCTAATCTTCATTGTTGTTCAATAGGTACAAAACATTGAGAAATGCTATAGTTCGTTAAAAACGCTCAATATGTATTAAAGCGAGTAATTTCTTCCAAGATAGAATATCGTTATGAATACATTGTTATAATTTCTTAACTTTTCTTAATACCCTAAGCAGTTGTAAAGCTAGGTTCTCCGATGCCCCGATGCGAAAATTCAAATTGGAGTCCTGTCCAATGGGGACTGCGCTTTCTCTGAAATACAATGTTCCTGGATTCACCCTGCATATTTCAACGAATACTAACTCTAAGGTGGGGACCATGATGACCCCGGCCTGTGTAATGTATTCTTTCTTTTTTCAGGTTTAATATTCAACCAATGAACGATAAAATCTTTTTTTAGTGACAAGAAAGTTTCATTAATCATTTGTCATGCAGTTAACTATAGAATAAACTGTATAAACTACTAAACCGACCAACTTGCAAAGAAGGTTACTATACCATACATAAATCTATGAGAAATAATACTTTGTGCTGTTAGCATACAATATAATTCAATAAGAAACTGTTGAAGCGTGATGCAAAATTAAAAATATAAGAGATTTATTAAAATATTACGATTGTATCTAATCTGAATTTCAAATTGCCAAGGAACTTTGGCATAAAACTCCAAGGAGCAAAGAATAAATGAAACTCAATCTTCCAAGCTGTTCTTACAAATAGGTAACTTAAGTTAGATTCGATGACATTCTAAAAGAAAATAAACAAAAACTATCAGCAAAAGCATTCTAACAAGTTAGAAAAATATGTGACGTTAAATACAAGGTGTTCTCAAATATAATTCCAATTACGTTCTAGGTTATATTTCCTCTGTAGAATAGCGTGAGGTGAAAAGATACACAAATTAACTGTCCTGGGGGAAGCAGAAAGATTGGAATGCAAGATACAACGACCTCATGCCGACACCCGGTTGCCGAGATCGCTAAAGCAGTGATGTCTTAGCGATCTCGAACCGAAGGATCGCGGTTTGTGTCCCACCTGTGTCATAGTTGTATTTGTGTTCGTCCTTTCACCCCCTATCATCTTCAGTTACTATAACGTTAAACCCAATAGTGGACCCTAATGACCTAGATGTTAATGCGACCTTAAATAAAAAAAAGACCACATGGCAGGACTATTCAAGGCTGGCAATATTTAAACGTGATAATTTCACTATGGGGTCACAGATGACCCCAACCTCGTGATTCCAGGGTCCATTTGTGCAATTAAACAAAAGTTAGTACTTCAAGAATGAATGTGGAGATAACATTTGTTGATTTTATTAAACGAATTCGGTAACATTTCAAAAATTGCCGTTTAAATTTACATCAAAATTAACACTTGAGAATTTTTTCTGTTTTTTTTTTATTTTGTGCAATTATTGCCAAATGGGTCACAAGAGACAGGATATAATAGACGACACTAACTTAAAGACGATTGCATTGATTCAAGACATCTTATGCGTTAGTTAAAAGTTAATTTTAGACTTCCACATCTTCACATTGAAAGGAAAAAATCTAAAAAGGGAAATAGAAATATCATACTATTTGGTAACTTTCCATATTCATTAATTGTTTGTGATATTGCAGTTTTAAAATAAAATTACAGCGTACAAACTATATAAATGTACTTAATTTTATTGCTGTATTTTATCATAATGTCTCTGTTATTCTTCATACTGTTATTCTTTAAAATCTGCATTTTTTCAATCGTTTGTGGTATTAAATATCGCAAACTGACCTGTAAAACTTAGGAATTCATTAACTCGTGAATCAATCTCTTCAGTATTATTCATCGAGTGGTAAAGGTACTTCTTTGTGTAGCCTAGCCCCTCAGCATATCCAAAGTCCACACTCTGCTTTATATATCTGTTATAAAAGTCTCCAGTTTTAGCGATGTGTACAGGAACTTAGTTCTGGCCACTTTGTGGATATCTGTGGAAACCTTCTGGTATGCAGCTCACTGTACGAAGTTTAACGATTATCACGAAGAAATGTTTTTGTGATACATTTGCGGAGTATTAAATATAATACTTCTTAATTTTTGAGAAACAAATTCAAACGAAAGTTTTAGGTTCGAAGATGTTTCAATATATTTTATTTATTTATTTTATTATTTCAAACGCTAATCTAATTTGTTTCGTAAATGCATCATTTTGAATTTTCACGCGTGCTATCATTTGGAATTTTACGGATGTTGTATTACTGAATTAGTTTTTTACGATAGAATATAGCTCTTTCATTACAATTGCCTCTCTCTGAACTGTCCTGAGAATATTGTAGTGAAAGTAGAATATTTTCCTTATTTGTATGTGAATCCAAACTGCATTTTATGAATTCTGCATGCTTAGTGAAGTGGCATATTAGTAAAGCGTTTTAAGTGAGATGTATATTTAACGTAACTCGTAACGTTATGTCTTTACATAAAACTACCATTCCCACGTTATAGTTTTACTACAAGCTCATAATAGAGAGAGAAACCAGTTAGACGCATTCTGAGCCGTTATCCTTCTTGCTGTTCTTTTTCTTTCTGAACTTGTTTTACTAATGGGTACTTTTATTGTTATTACTTTTGCTTCTCGCAGAGAATATCACAACGTATCACAAGAATGTATGGCTTGGGAGTCTTCTTTCCATTTTCTGTAATATGATAAATAAGGACTCGTTTCCAGAAAACCAAACTAAAGATAAGTGAACTAAAGATTTAAACCATGTCATGTGAGCAAATTTAAAGTGATGTCGAGCACTAAGGAAATACTGGTGGCTCCATTGCCGTTTAACTTGAGGGATTGTGGTTCAATAGTCAATGCATGTTTAGTTCACCACCGCTCGACTGTGGTCTTAATTATACTGTAAGACGATATTGAAATGTTAATTGATACTAGTTTTCAGTGGGAAATCGCTTTATTGTCCATGCGATACGGATTACTGTCGGGTAAAACACTATCATGTAATTATACATACGATCGTGTGGATCCATAACTCGTACTATCATGTAAGAGTTTAATTTGTTAGCTGCTATGAACTTTATGTTATAACGTACATCAAAACTTTATTTTTTAACTGTGAAATTCAATAGCCGTATTTATTAGATGTATAGCTGTATTGTTTAATGATGCATTTAAAAAACAAAGTTTGGCTCTTGTCAATTATTTATTTTTAAGATTATTTGAGATTAAATTAGTCGTATCACCTAAAATATACTTCTTTGGTTTACAAAGATATTATTGATACATGTTAATATATTCACTAGACAGATAAAAATAAGTATTAATCATTGTTATAAGAACGTTTACTCAAAATGATGCTACTCACCAAAATAGTGAGAAATCTGTTTGCCATTTCCCATGCTCGAAAGGTACTCATACAAACAGAAACGGCAAATTCATCACATCACACTGTATGGAACTCGGCTTTGTGTTAATTTTTCTTTGTAACAAATATATTCATTTCTTTTCTAAATGATAAGCAATTATCATGTTTCTGGAATGTTTCGGAAATGCCAATTTGGCTTAGCAAATATTTTTTAAAACAAATTTTTGAATACTTATTGTAGCTCAACCATTCGAAATGTCGAAGGAGTATATTAGACAAAATATGCTTAAAATTGAGAGAAGAGCTTATTTTCAAAGTTTCGTTGTATCCTCCCTGGCCATCCTATATATTAAAAGATATTTAATTTTTTTGTAAATTTCGAATCTTTTTTTCCGAAAATCTGGAATTTTTTTTCCGGAGACGATTTTATGCACTGGGGGCTTTGAGCACTGGGGGCACCCCGCTATAACTAAATAATTTCCTTCTTAGTTGAGCGTTTTGCACTGAACTTTGTGACCTGGAGGTCTCGAAGACAGTTGAATCGCGCGGCGCGTCGGGAAGCCATCGCAGAGGCTGTTTGCTGAGTCGGTCGCAGGAAGCTTCTGCTTTCAGATTCTGCTCGCAACGCCCTCCGGCGAGCAGCAGCAGCAGCTTTGTTGTTTAAATATAGGATCGGGAGATGGAATATGATTCTAAGAACGACAAGAGGCACAGATTCATTAAGGATGTCCTAACGCCTTTCGCCAGGGGACGTTTGCGATCAGATTTCCTTGTCCTTCAACCGTAGTGTGAATACACAATATATTATTTGATCTCTTTCTTGGTCTTTACATTAGAAGACTACAGTGCAGAATAACTTTATTGAATACGAAGATATGTGTACGCTTTCTACGTGAATTGGGTGGTAGAGTATTTCATTTTAAATGGGACTGTGTTTTGTCAGTTGATTGTATTTACTGAGAGGTTCTTCTTCATATGGGTTAGTAACATCAGCAATGTTGAGTTCTAGGCCTTCATCAGAAAAAATGCCGCTGAACAAGATCACACAAAATGGTTTTCCCAAACGTAAAATAGTACTACTCTGCTTAAGAACAACGAATGAAAATCTCTCATAGGTACCGCAATAATTGAATTATTTTAACAAAAACACTTTTCACAAATACTGAAATAACATTGTGGAGTGTACAATAGTCTGTTATTTACATACCAATAATATAAACTTGCAGGGCTATTTATCCACTTTTCGTTAACAGGGCCAGGCAATAATATTTTTTCTGCCAAAAATTTGCCATTTTCGGAGCAAGATTACATAACTCTCTCTTCTTACGAAGTATTGTGAGGAAGTAAAAAGTTGCAGCTCCTCTTCGATGCGAATTTCTCTCTGAGGAAGATCGCAGTGTGACGGTCGAAACGTTGGCTTATGTGCCTAGGACGTGGCGTATCCAGGGCAGCCAAATGTATATAAGCAATGATCGTATTCTTGAAAATTAACGATTGGATATAATTTTAATGTATGTATTGCTGGTCGTATGTAAATTGGAGAACAAATAATCACTTCATCGTCTCTCGCAAAACTTACTTCCCATATGTAGATTGGGAACCACACGAACTAAAGAAAGGAAAAGGACTAATTGAGCAGGTAAGCGCGTTAAAAGAGCCACCGCCGCGCTTCTGTCCAGCTTTTCTTTGTACCTTATTGAAAGTCTTCCGGACTCATTCCTATATCATAACGAAAAGCAAAGAAAGCACTAGAGGAGTGACCAAATTTCATGTTCAGCGTTAGAAAATATTAACTCAGAAAAGGAAGAAAATAAAAATGACAAGATAATCAGAATTTGCTTTGTAAAATCTACGCAAATCTGCAAATTATGCAAGCCATAAAAACTTCATGTATTTCCTATGTAATTGACAAAGGCGTAGTACAGCCAGCTTTGAAAAGACAAGTTACTAGTACAACTAAAATGACGCAAATCGTTCAATCAAGGAATGTTTCAAATGAATGAAAACCAACTTTAACCAAACAATATTTCGAAAGAAATATGCCAGCCCTAAGTCTGGAAAATTAGGAAAAGAGTTTTGTGTTAAAATTAATGGCTATGAAAACATTCTTCGAAAATAAAGTGTCATCTTCCACTTTTACCTGGAAGAGGATGAGGTAGTTGGTTCGCAATTTACGTATGCCCTTCTCTGGGTTGGTCCTCAATTTACACGCGGGTTAAACTCTTATATTTCTTCTAGTCTCCAATTTACATACGCCGGTTTTGCTGGCCAATGGAAACCCTAAATATTCATCTGGAAGATTGCGTCGAGATTGACTGCTAATGGGAGGTGAGAGGATTGTCGCCGAGGCGAAGGGACTCTTCCGGGTCCCCGTGGCGCCCGCTGCGGCGTCGAGCGCTGGGGTGGGGTGGGGTGGGGTGGGGTGGGGTGGGGTGGGGTGGGGTGGGGTGGGGTGGGGTGGGGTGGGGTGGGGTGGGGCGGTCAGCACTTCAGCCCCGTTCGCCGAGTGCAGGGCTTAATGGCGGACGTGATTCTCCAACGCCGGCTCACAGCAAACATCCGCCCCTCGCGCCGAATCGCCGCTCTTGCCTCCACTCTGATTTTTTTTCCACAGATAAGATGATGGGAGCGACAGAGTTAAGTGATGACACTCACAGAAATTGTATCTTGAATTTTGGACTAGACATTTCGCTATGAGAAAAATTTCTTATATTTCAAAATTGTTAAAGAAACATTATTTCAAAATTGTTATTAACATTATTTCAAATTTGTTAAAGAAAAATTATTTCAAAATTGAAAAAGTTAACTCCAATAGCTGAATTATTTCTCTCGCCTGTAATTTTCATATTGTGTAATTATCGTAAGTGTTTTCTAGCCCATTATAATTCTGATTTTAAAAGCGTACAATTATTAGCTAGGAATAAAAATTTAAGAGTAGTAGTATATTAAAAATGCAAACATACAATCGTGTTGTTAAAATTATACTTGATTCTTCCATTCACGACTTACATAACTGCTAAAGTAATTGTTTTATTTATTGCAATCTAATATTTAGTCAGTGTGACTAAATCCAATACAAAAGAAAAAGAAAAAAAAGAATTCTGGGTCATCATCTTATCATACTATCGTCCAACATAATGATCCTAACTCTACTGCCGAGATTCTTGTATGTAATGTCTTTTCTGGGGTCGCGAGGTTAGTGCTAGATCGTGAGACCGTAATTACGTACAAGGTTATCAAGAGTTATGACAAACACCATTCAGAGTTCTCACCTCGCATTTACCCTGCAACTCTGAAAGGGGAAGGACTCCTTCAAGGAATCACAGCCGTATTTTTCTGAGAGAAAATATTTTATTGCTTCGAGTGATTTTTTTCATTTTAATATTGTTGATTTATATGTTATGGTGCCACAAGACCAATAATGTTTCATTTTCCCGTTTTCTTAACTTTAAGAAGACGATAGCCAAATAAGTGAAACCATATTTAGTTGGGAGCCCGGTGTTTTGGCTATCTAGAAAATAACGTGAACGTTGTGCACCCATTCCTTTAACAAGTGTGCGTCGTTCAAGTTGGCTTATGGAGTCGATATATCAGTTTTTCATTGGGTTGTAAAGAAGCATTTATTGAGGGTTAAGATCGTATCTGTGTCGAGCAGAGGATAGCGTTTGCACGCTATTGAGATATGGCATCATTAGACAACCCCCTGAGGGGGCCAAATATCTCGCGGATTTATTACCTCTATTACAACCCTTAAGATCCTTTAACGTATTCGATTTGTAAGACACTACAATGTTTACACTGAGACCAGTTACATAACACTTCTGTAATTCTGTAGAAAAGTAAAACTTTTGAGATATCGATTCTTTAAAAATTATTTGCAATGAAATAGTATTGAATATCCCTCAATTCAATTATTTGCACTTTTATAATTATTAAAGAAGGAAGTTTCATCCGAGAGAATATTTATTTTACTTTTGTAATACACCATCATTCGTTGTGAATATTTGGAATTGCGATTGTTTCCTTAAAGTGTTATGAAAGTACTTTTGAGATGCATAAATTTATTACATTAATCACATACTAGAAACAAACAATGGAACCTAGGTAAATGGGGAGGAAAGGAAAAAGAGTGGTTAAAAACGCTCATTATTGAGAAAAAAATCGTTTTTTGATGTTGAATAATAATTTAAACAAATATTTCATGTAGGAGATGAATTTAACCAAAGATTGGCACCAACGATCTGGCACGAGCACGAGCAACCAACGATTTAAGCAATTTATTTAATTAAGTAATTGAATCAATTTATCAAGAGCGATTGACTGGCTGATTCAATCCGTTGATTTAAATCACCGCCACCCTACTACGCGGTGCAGAACGCGCGACGTGCGCCGTGGGAAAGCGTCAAGGAGGAGTGTGTGGGCGCTGGTGCGGCGCGGGCTGTGACAGAACATCGAGAATAAAGGCAGTTCGCAACTGACGAACGTGTTAAATGTTTATTTTGAACAAGTAGAATAACTAGAAACAACAAAACAACATTGTATGTATCATGTTCTGTATTAGTCCTTGAGGACTCGACCAGGAAGTTAACTACTCGGCTCCGCTATCGAACCGCCTTGCATTTAACCTTCTTGCCTCGTCCTTAAAAGACTAATTTAGAGGTCTTGTTACATAAAGCAATGTTTTTGGTGTTAAATAATGATTTCGAAAATTATTTGATTCAGACGACGATTCAACCAATTGACTAATTGATTCAACCAATTGACTAATTGATTCAACCAATTGACTAATTGATTCAACCAATTGACTAATTGATTCAACCAATTGACTAATTGATTCAACCAGTTGACTAATTGATTCAACCAGTTGACTAATCGATTCAACCAATTAACTAATTGATTAGACCAATTGACTCATTGATTCGATCAATTGACTAATGGATTCGGCCAATTGACTGATCGACGCGACCAATTGACTGATCGACGCGACCAATTGACTGATCGACGCGACCAATTGACTGATCGACGCGACCAATTGACTGATGGATGCGACCAATTGACTGATGGATGCGACCAATTGACTGATGGATGCGACCAATTGACTGATGGATGCGACCAATTGACTGATGGATGCGACCAATTGACTGATGGATGCGACCAATTGACTGATGGATGCGACCAATTGACTGATGGATGCGACCAATTGACTGATGATGCGACCAATTGACTGATCGATTCAACCAATTGATTTAAATCACCGCCACCCAAGTACACGGTACAGGTCGCCGTGAGAGCGCCGTGGGAAAGCGTCCAGGAGGAGGAGGAGGAGACGAGGAGGAATACTACGCAGAGTGTTTGGACGCTGGCGCGACGCGGGGTGCGGCGTTTGAAGTGGAGCGCGGCCCGCGCGCACCTCCGCCTTGTCGCCCGTCGGGGCAGCTGCTGCTAAACATACCTCCGGAGCCTCCACACGGCGCGGGCGCGGCAGCCCCACGCCCTGGGAATTGGTTCACGTGTTAGAGCGTTTTTGTCGTGGCTTTGAGCAGTTATTTTAAGCTCAAACAGGGTGAGACTATGCAACGGTAGTCGAAAACCATTCTTTTCTATTTATATTGGAGATTTACTTACAATGTTAGTGGTGTTTCTGTGCCTAGCGTGGGATTAAGAATTGTTTGTGTCTCATACAAAGTGTGGATTTAATCGTTGAACATCTGAAAAGGGGTTTTAAGAAACCAGTCAACAGTAGTTCTGAGGTAGACTCTCGTTTCAAAAAGAAGTATTTTCGGAAATTGTCAGAGATTCATGACAAAAAGTATTATTAGAGCCATCTCACAAATTAGTCAAGAAATAACTGTCTAAAGAAAACAATTCAAACTATCGAAATTTCCTTCAGCGTGGATATCTTATGTGATTCCTTATTTCTACTTCTATTTAGTCTCTTCAGTTCCATATCTTTCTCTGTAGCGCATAAAATAAATTTAACTGTCTCAACTGTTCTCTCATTGTTACAATTAGGCGAGGTCTCAGAATACAACCAGAAACGGAATCAGCACGGGGTCATGTTGTAAAAGTAGTCCCTACGTACTAACACCGAGGAGTAGGCGTGATTCAAAAGTACACCTCTTGTCTTCCATTAAAGATGTAGAGAAGAAAGCACTATTCTCCCCCTCAGTATCTTGGGGATGAGTTTATGGCAGAAGATGAGAGAAACCACGTAGTCGGACTGTAGGGCAGGATTCACTGCTTGTAATAGATCAGGCGTCCGCTGTCTCTGCCACGAGCATGCAGTGTTGCGCGATTTGGCTCAGAACTAGCACAAAGCGATCCACGGTTAGAAAACCACTCTACTTCACGAAAAAATATCTTTGTATAGGAGTGAAAAAAAGTACTTTATATGTTAAGAGATTCTTTTACAACTTTTTATGAGCACACCTCAGGAAAACCATGTTAACACAGGACAATGGCCATTAATTTTGTACAAGTTCAAACTACTTTCCTTCAAGTTGTATGGTTTTCGAAATTATGGGACTAGCAAAAAACAATGTTAAATTGAAAATGTTAGGTATTATTTTTCATGTCTAAGTCAATTAATAAAAATAATTTTATTTTAAGTAGACAGTCTCGAGAAATTTAACAAATTATTGTAGATAAGAAATTCATTATGCTTATGTTAGAACATTTCCAAGCCTTAGGCTGAAATAAATCAATAAATTAAAAAGAAAGAAATCGTTTTATTTTGTTTTTCAACATGACGCAGTGGTGCCACCTGCTCGTCGCGTGCGGGGCTCGCCCCGTGGAGACGCACGCCCAAGTCCCGTTTCCGATATGAATCATTAATACATTAATTGAGAGCATGATTAGACAAACTTGTTGCCGTAAGAATGTGATGGCCTCAAATAAGACAGGTCTTTTTTAGTCGACCTGTCGGATACTCGGGACATGGGTTTATTCATTCTGGACACTCTCACCAGTTCATTTGTTTCTTCGATAAGATAATGTCTTTTTGATTAACCCCTCTGTTCCAGCCAGATTGTATCTCGGAGACTCGTTTGAACAGCCTTATCAGTCACGACGGGCCCGCGCCAAATGGCCAGCGCCAGCACTGTAATCACGCCCTGGCAATAAAAAGGCGTGGGATATGGTAGCGCCAGATCCCACAGCTGCGGAACGCTATTAATCTCACGGATAATCCCTAAATATTTGACTTGTAGATGCGGCTTATGGCCCGAAATCATTGGCAATGTATCTCCTTAAACACTTAAATAGCGAGAAGGCGACGAATCTCTTTATGTTTTGACGCTAAGATTACGATTTGGCTTTACCGTTTAATAAATCACGGGCCGATGGCGGCGGGCTGTTTCGTTAGCGCACGTGCACGTGTGTGTATGTGTGTGTTTGTGTGTGTGTGTGGACGCGCGGAGGGCCGCGTGATCGCCGCGTTACGTGCGGTAGATCACGGCCGATTACGGCGAGTGCGGGGGCGCGGGCGAGCGGGGACTGAGCGATGCCTCACGGACGCCCGGCGCGTGGGCGGACGGGGACCGGCGCTCGGGGAAAGCGCTGCTCGGGCGACCAGACGCGACGCGGCGGAGGCGGCGGTTGGGGGCGGTTGGGGGCGGCGGGGGCGGCGCTGGTCCTGGGAAAGTCCCCCGCCCGGGCGCTCGGGCGGGCGTGCTCACCTGCTAATCACGTTTGGAGTTCCGTTTTACGGGATAATTTACCGGCCACGTGTGGTTAGCTTTTTCGTTATAAAAGACGTGGTACACTGTGCCGTGTTTGACTATTTCCGAGTTGGGAAATAATAAGACATCGGATGTTTAGGAAAGTGCATATTTTATTCTAGTGAAAATATTTAAAGGTAATTAATATACGTATGTATATTAATTACGGAAAACTAAATATCCTGACTAATTTTTATTTTGCCTTTTTTTGTTTTTTTTTCGTCTTTGTGACACAAATGCGTCTTAGACATATGTTTCCTTTAATTTTTCTTAAAATTTATATATATATATATATATATATATATATATATATATATATATATATATATATATATATATATTTGTTCTTGTTTACAAATATAAGCTTAAAACATAAAGTTCTACGTATCACATTAATTGTCTAATTGTTACGAATCTTCATTGTTTGTCTCGATTGAAGTAGTGATTTGAGTTTGCATATCACGTTGAATTTTTGGAACCGGAAAGCTTGCATTCTGGCTTCAGATTTCTTTTTTCACATTTCTTTGTTGAGATGTCGGCACGGCTTACGTGAGCACTGAGTACCGAGTCGGGATGTAATCAAATTGTATCTACAATTATAATACACTTTAATAAATATTTTTGGATAAAAATGAAAATGTTACCAGGCAACATACCTGTATGAAACTATGCAAGTACGTTTCATACCCATGTATGCAAACTATTTATTAGTAATATTAGGACGAACGTAAATTTTCTCACTATAAATGAGTCGTCTTGTGCATGTGTGCTCGTAGTTGAATGACTAAGTTTGTTTCTACGAGCGCTAGTTGAAATGCATCGTGCGATGCGCACCAGAGGCGCGTGAGCGTCCACGTGAATAGAGATGACCGCCGCCGCCGGAAGCGTAGGCGCCCAGAGGACGCGTGTTGTTCGCAGTGTGCGCCGAGGCTGTGGCGATCCCGCGTGCGGAGGGACAGTGTTGTGCGCGAAGCCTGTGGCAGGTGGGCGGGAGGGGAGGGGGGGGGGGGGGGGAGGGGAGGGGAGGAGCTTGTTGTCTGGTGTGGACGTTGAGCCGTAAATCACGGCGCCCGAAGGCACCACCGCCCTCGCCCCTTCACACTCGGTCGGCGAGTGGGGGAGAGGCGGGGAGAGGCGGGGAGAGGCGGGGAGAGACGGGGAGAGGCGGCGAGAGGCGGGTAGAGGCGGGAAGAGACGAGGAGATGCGGGAAGAGGCGGGAAGAGGTGGGAAGTGGCGGGGAGAGGCGGGGAGAGGCGGGGAGAGACGGGGAGAGGCGGCGAGAGGCGGTAGAGGCGGGAAGAGACGAGGAGATGCGGAAAGAGGCGGGAAGAGGTGGGAAGTGGCGGGGAGAGGCGGGGAGAGGCGGGGAGAGGCGGGGAGTGCGGGGAGAGGCGGGAGAGGCGGGGAGTGGCGGGGAGAGGCGGGGAGAGGCGGGGAGAGGCGGGGAGAGGCGGGGAGTGGCGGGGAGAGGCGGGGGAGAGGCGGGGAGAGGCGGGGAGAGGCGGGGAGAGGCGGGGAGAGGCGGGGAGAGGCGGGGAGAGGCGGGGAGAGGCGGGAGAGCGGGGAGAGGCGGGGAGAGGCGGGAGAGGGCGGGGAGAGGCGGGGAGAGGCGGGGAGAGGCGGGGAGAGGCGGGGAGAGGCGGGGGAGAGGCGGGGAGAGGCGGGAGAGAGGCGGAGAGAGGCGGAGAGAGGCGGAGAGAGGCGGAGAGAGGCGGAGAGAGGCGGAGAGAGGCGGAGAGAGGCGGAGAGAGGCGGAGAGAGGCGGAGAGAGGCGGAGAGAGGCGGAGAGAGGCGGAGAGAGGCGGAGAGAGGCGGAGAGAGGCGGAGAGAGGCGGGGAGAGGCGGGGAGAGGCGGGGAGAGGCGGGGAGAGGCGGAGAGAGGCGGAGAGAGGCGGAGAGAGGCGGAGAGAGGCGGAGAGAGGCGGAGAGAGGCGGGAAGAGGCGGGAAGAGGCGGGAAGAGGCGGGAAGAGGCGGGAAGAGGCGGGGAAGAGGCGGGAAGAGGCGGGAAGAGGCGGGAAGAGGCGGGAAGAGGCGGGAAGAGGCGGGAAGAGGCGGGAAGAGGCGGGAAGAGGCGGGAAGAGGCGGGAAGAGGCGGGAAGAGGCGGGAAGAGGCGGGAAGAGGCGGGAAGAGGCGGGAAGAGGCGGGAAGAGGCGAGAAGAGGCGGGAAGAGGCGGCGAGAGGCGGCGAGAGGCGGCGAGAGGCGGCGAGAGGCGGCGAGAGGCGGCGAGAGGCGGCGAGAGGCGGCGAGAGGCGGCGAGAGGCGGCGAGAGGCGGCGAGAGGCGGCGAGAGGCGGCGAGAGGCGGCGACGAAAAGTGTCAGAGCAGTTGTCTAGATACTAGTTTCGTAGCAATGGTGATTGCAATGGGTGCTTTGGGGCCACTCCTCCCCTTCCCCTTCTCGCATGGCTGTCGCCACGCCCTGTGGTTTTCCGCCCGCCCCGTGCAGACGCGAATCCCGCACATCCCGCGTCCTGAGGTGCGTGAAGTTGGCACCCCCACTTTGTCGAAAATTGAAATGACATACGCCAAAGTTTTGCCCAAGTTTTGCCTAAGTTTGCCCAACCAATAAAAAGTTTTGCCCAAGTCACACAACGCCAGAAATCGAAAATCAAATTTTGGACTTTAAAGTGACTAGCACCCCCACTTTGTCGAAAATTAAAATGACATACGCCAAAGTTTTGCCCAAGTTTTGCCCAAGTTTGCCCAACCTTTAAAAAGTTTTGCCCAAGTCAAATAAAGCCGCAAATCGCAAATCAAAATTTCGGACTTAAACGTCCTGGAGCACTCCCACAAAGCTATTTCCAACTTTCGAACATGCCATCGGTTTGCCCACGATGAGACCAAGTACATCGAGTCATAAAACAGTTTTGCCCAAGCCACACAACGCCGGAAATAGCGAAAATCGCAAATCAAATTTTCGACTTTAAAGTGACTAGCACCCCCACTTGCGAATTTCAAAGTTTTGAACAAACCATCGTGTAGAAGAGTTTTGCCCATTTTTGAATCAATTTGTAAAACGTTTTGCCCAAGTCAAACAAAGTCGTAAATTGCAAATCAAAATTTCGGACTTAACACTCCTGAAGCTCCCCCACAAGGCAATTTCGAAATTACGAACACATCACAGTTTTGCTGACGAGGAACCCAAGCAAATCGAGCCATAAAAAAGTTTTGCCCAACTCACAAAAAGTCGGAAATCGCAAATAAAATTTTCGGACTTAAACTTCCTAGAGCTCTCCCAAAACCAAATTTCAAATTTCGAACATACCATGGTATCGCTCACGATTGATTCAAAGTCATTGAGCCTTCATAAGATTTGCCCAAGTCACACCACGCCAAAAATCGCGAAAATAGCAAATCATATTTTGGACTTTAAAGCGACGAGCACCCCAATTGCGAATTTCAAAGGGGTGAAGGTACCATCGTGTAGAAGAGTTTTGTACATTTACGAATCAATTTGTAAAAAGTTTTGCCCAAGTCACAGAACGCGAGAAATCGCAAATCAAGATTTTGGACTTAAACCCACTGTAGCTTTCCCACAACTGTTTTTCGAAATTTTGAACATACCACCGGTTTGCCCATCATGAGCCCATCTTCATCGAGCCATAAACAAGTTTTGCCCAAGTCATAGAAAGTCAGGAATCGCAAATCAAAATTTCGGACTAAAACCTCCTGTAGGTCTCCCAAACAGAAAATTAAAAATTTCGAACATGTCATCGTTTTGCCCACGATCGGCGCAAGTCCATCGAGCCTTAAAAAAGTTTTGCCCAAGTCACACAACGCCAGAAATCGAAAATCAAATTTTGGACTTTAAAGTGACTAGCACCCCCACTTTGTCGAAAATTAAAATGACATACGCCAAAGTTTTGCCCAAGTTTTGCCCAGGTTTGCCCAACCTTTAAAAAGTTTTGCCCAAGTCACACAACGCCGGAAATCGAAAATCAGTTTTGGACTTTAAAGTGACTAGCACCCCCACTCTGTCGAAAATTAAAATGACATACGCCAAAGTTTTGCCCAAGTTTTGCCCAGGTTTGCCCAACCTTTAAAAAGTTTTGCCCAAGTCACACAACGCCGGAAATCGAAAATCAAATTTTGGACTTTAAAGCGACCAACACCCCCACTTGCGATTTTCAAGGTTTTGAACATACCATCCTGTAGAAGAGTTTAGCCCATTTTTAAATCAATTTGTAAAAAGTTTTGCCCAAGTCAAATAAAACCGCAAATTGCAAATCAAAATTTCGGTCTAAAACCTCCTGTACGTCTCCCAAACTAAAATTTCAAAATTTCGAACATGTCATCGTTTTGCCCACGATCGGCGCAAGTCCATCAAGCCTTAAAAAAGTTTTGCCCAAGTCACACAACGCCAGAAATCGAAAATCAAATTTTGGACTTTAAAGTGACTAGCACCCCCACTTTGTCGAAAATTAAAATGTCATACGCCAAAGTTTTGCCCAAGTTTTGCCCAGGTTTGCCCAACCTTTAAAAAGTTTTGCCCAAGTCACACAACGCCGGAAATCGAAAATCAAGTTTTGGACTTTAAAGCCAAAATTTTGATTTGCGATTTGCGGTTGTGTGACTTGGGCAAAACTTTTTATTGGTTGGGCAAACTTGGGCAAAACTTGGGCAAAACTTTGGCGTATGTCATTTGAATTTTCGACAAAGTGGGGGTGCCAACTTCACGCACCTCGCGTCCTGCGCCCAGCGCCGCGAGGCTTAACGCGCGCTGCGCCAAATGCGTAACGCCTTTTGCCTGCGAACGGACAGTTTCACGCTGGAGATTCGAAGCAAATGACACGTTGAAAATTAGAAGAAAAACGTCAAATGATTACATTTCATTGGCGGAAATGGGACGTTGCTGTCTTAATCATTAAAGTATATTTCAGTCGTTTTCTTTATTCAATCTGTCATCATTATTCATTTACACACTTTGGTTGAGAAATCGTTGTATCACAACTTACCAAATAAGGCAGTCCCACTTAAGAAATACGACCGTTTCCCATGTATCCTAAACTCACTCTTCAGTACCTCTTTCCTCAAAGTGCTCTTGAGAACTTTTTGAGCCACATTTCTAATGGACATCGTGCTTCTGCCTGTGAGAAGTCGCACATTTAAACTTTAAAATGACTGGAAAACATACACGCTTACGCAGTCTGACTTTTGTTTGCGTAGAACAGTTTTTGCTGTTCTCGACACCAAACTCTCAGCACTTGAGAGCTGCAGGTTACTTTGCCTTGACATGTTACGTATTGACACAATATGACACTGTCATTTAGTTGTTGGATATGGTTTCAATTTCAAGATATAGCCGTATAGAGGTTAAATACGACTCTTTGATCTCCCGAAATAATTTACTTTGTCTTGTAGAGTTCTAATACAGATCTGCAATTAACCCTTCTTGTACGAAGTTGTTTGTGTTGGGCATCAAATAAATAGGCACTTTGCAAAACCATGTGTAATATAAATAATGACAAAAACGTAGTTCAGTATTTATTTAAAAAAATAAACGTAGAACCAATATTTTTATTTATGTCATTACTTAAAAAAAGTAATAATGAGCGTGTATACATTGAAATTTGTACAACTGTAAATGAATTAGGTTTACTCGTTTGTACCTCTGGTAAATTGTGACATGACAGTGCTATTACGTATTCTATCATTTTAGTGAAAGAGCAAATACGTTCATAATTCTTTTTTAAACAATCCACGGTTTGACCAACAGTCACTTCCGATAACTGTCAGAAACCTCGGGCCTGACCCAGACATGTTTGTTTTTCACCAGTCACCACCTTAATGTCCCATTTCCTTGGAATAGCGTCACAAGTCTCACGAAACTGCAAAGGGTGAAGTTAATCAAGCGTAAGGCACTCTGCAGTTTCTAAGGATTCAGAGTAAATGCATTGAGGATGCCACCCGCCCATTTTCGTACCCTCGTCTTCAACAGTCCGTTTATGATCTTTCACTCATACGGACTTATTAAAAAATAAATATAATGTTTCGAGTAGTCAAGAAATTCATAGTTCAACATTATATGTTTTTTTGGCGGTGGTTAATTAACGTGGATCACAATGCTGAGTAGTAGTGATTGGTCTTACCTATGGCATGATTCTTCGCGAAAGAAAACCCTAACGTTGGTTTAAAGAAACAAAAAAAAAGAACAAGACCCAATTTATCATCTGTAGATGCAGAATCATGTAAGTTAAATAATTGAGTAATAACTCATATTCCTCGAAACGTCCTGTTCTTTTATCTCAGCGTCTCCATTGATGTTGTGTGTTTCTGGAGTACTAATCATAAAACTCATAAATTCACTACAGAATTGTTTGCGATAAAAATTCGAATCTATATTTTTTCTTTAAAATTCTTTGCATCACTTTGTCGGTCAGTAACGGTCTGACGATAGATCTGAACGGTAAAACTCTTTTACGAATGAAGCTCAAAAAATACTATTTTGATACGTTGTGAGCATTGAGAAAGAGACGAAAGAAATTTCCCTTAGCAAATTTTTCTCGAATTTTAAATTTTCGAGGAGTGAGTGACTTAACGGGAGAGAGACACAAACTACTCCCTCCCCTTTGTTCATCGGTTTCCTGGTCCATGAGCTCCACTCATTTCTATTCATTGGATTGTTCTTGAAATCTCTGTAGCTCTTCCCATTCATCATCTCACACCATGTGGGGATTGTTTTCCTTCATCTTGTTAATAACTTATCTACTTCAAACGTTTCATCTGTCTTAGATATAAAGTTTCGGAGTCCTCTGTCCATCCTTTTTCAAAGAAATTCATCCCGGGTGGTGCGTCGTCTCAGTTGATTTATCGAATGATGTTTCCTGGCACATTAACTGCTATGATCACTAATCCCGTTAGTGTAGTGAATAATTTATTCTGGGAAGTGTGTTTCCTTCCCGCAGGATAATAAGATCTGGCGCCAACCAACATGGCGTTTTTTTTCCCAACCAGGCATCTGCCACCAGCTGGGCACCCTCCATCAAGGAGAAGAAAAGAATCACTCGGTCTGTGGCCTGTTTGTTAGGGTACTACTCCGGCATTCCCTTTGTGTTGATTGGCAAAACCACGGAAATTTACCGATGAGAGCAGCCGGTGCTAGAATTCTCCTGAGGTAGCGCTTGGATCCGCTGTCGCCATCCAGCTAGTATATCGCAAATCCCGCCACTGTCTGGACGCGGAATCATAGGTCCCCCCCGGCCCCGCGTCGCTGTGCAGGGAGCGGAGGCGTGCGCCGGGCAGCGGGCGGAAGGGACGACTTGTGCCCCGCTCCCATTACGCGTCTACCTGATCGGGCGCGCCGCCCACGCCGCCCGCGCCGCCCGCGCCGCCCGCGCCGCCCGCGCCGCCCGCGCCGCCCGCGCCGCCCGCGCCGCCCGCGCCGCCCGCGCCGCCCACGCCGCCCGCGCCGCCCACGCCGCCCACGCCGCCCACGCCCGCCCGCGCCGCCCGCGCCACCCACGCCGCCCGCGCCGCCCACGCCGCCCACGCCGCCCACGCCGCCCACGCCGCCCACGCCGCCCGCGCCGCCCGCGCCGCCCGCGCCGCCCGCGCCGCCCGCGCCGCCCGCGCCGCCCGCGCCGCCCGCGCCGCCCGCCCACGCCGCCCACGCCACCCGCGCCGCCCACGCCGCCCACGCCGCCCGCGCCGCCCGCGCCGCCCGCGCCGCCCACGCCGCCCGCGCCGCCCGCGCCGCCCACGCCGCCCGCGCCGCCCGCGCCGCCCGCGCGGCCCCGCCCAGTGGCGCGGCGGGCAGAGCACCTGCCATTAGCATCTCCGATAGGCCACTCCGCTCCCGCGCACCCACGGCCGCTCTGCCCCTCGGACGCCGAAGGATTTCAATGGCTCAACCACGCGCGCCGCCCACGGGACGATCGTACACAGAATACTTCCTCGAGCGGAACCGCTCGCTCGCTGGGCCCAAGGAGATCGGGGCCCCGCTCGTTACACTCAACAAGGCGCGCTGCTTTGGTTCTCTCCAGGTCCGGTGGTTTCCGGTCTTTCAGTATTGGATGCTCGCGTGCACATGATAGAACCATCGCATAATATCCTGGCTTCTCTGACCCCGCAGCCATATGCAGCAGCCATATGTTAGCGTCACCTTTCAATACAATTCTGATTACTGACTTCAAACTCCAGATACTCTGACTGCCTAGTCTTAGTGTTTGCGCCCTGAAGACCGTGGCTCTATTATTATTATTATTATTATTATTATTATTATTATTATTATTATTCCTCTAAATCACGACTTAAGATGTTATGTGTCGGCTGAATATAAAATCTACTCCAGGTTGCAACCAGCTACCTAAGGAGCAGATCTAGGGACTGTCGGTGCCTCTACAATACTTTGCGCAAAATATGGGCTGTTCCAAATAAAGCTATTTCTTGCACTTCCCAGTCTTTTGGATTACCTGGGAGTTTAGACAAGTTCTTACACATATTTTGCGGAACAAATCCCAGAGCTCCGATAACTATCGGTACGACCTGTGCTTTTACGCCCCACATTCGGCTGACCTCGATTTCCTAACTCTTGTATTTAAGACGTTTCTCTGCCTCCTTAGTAACGACGTTTTGATCGCAAGGTACAGCAACATCCACAAGTAAACACGATTTGTGATTATTATTATTATTATTATTATTATTATTATTATTATTATTATTATTATTATTATTATTATTATTAAGCAGAATTATAGCGGTCGTCTGCTGTGATAGACAGTTTTCCATGTTTTCTCTGATCAACTTCAGGCGAATTCCGGAGCAGTGCCTGAAGAAACGACTCGCAAATCTTTACTTCCTCATCCTTTCCCCTACATCTCTCTCCTATATTTAAAAACAATATTAACACAACTACAGTACATATAACATGTGATAGATCTAACAATACAAATGTAATAATATAAATGTTTTCACGACTCGGTAGAAGTCGCTGTTGTTTTATTGCATACTCTTTAATTACTTCTTTGCCTTTATGTTCAAATCACGATGCAGTCGATGAATTCACATATAAATAGGTGAAGTGACTGCATTGCCCAGAATCTTATTCTGAATTTTCTGTATTTTCTGCTCGTGAACTTTCCTGGCACAAACCCAAAGCTGTATGCCGTACGCCCATATTGGTTTTAGCACTTGTTTGTGTATTAGTAATTTATTATAATCGGACAACTGAGGTTCTCCTCCTAATAACTAGTACAATTTTCTCCTCTAAATCTCTCCTCTACATTAACATCTTTTCTTACTCGCTTTACACTACATCCCACGTCGGGAGACCAGTGGGAACCTTAAGGTTTGTCCCGTCTGGGGCGACGTCGCGACTGAGGCGGTACCCCGCGGGAGGAGATACCTGGAAAGGGACAGCCGCAAGCCGACTTGTAGGTCGGCGTCGGATCTCGCGTTCTGGCGGGCGAAGAATCGGAGGAGGAGCGGGACTAATGGTCCGGAAATTAACTAACCTGTGAATTCGAGATTACACAAGAGAATCCGAGATTGTAAGTGGCGATACCAAGAAGTCGTGCACCCAAAAACGTAATACAGAAAGGTAATGACGCATTTTTGTAGATTACGGTGAAATGGACTTAAATCGAGGTCTTTGACTTCATAAACCATGTTTAATGCTCTACGTCCGACTTTTCGACTTGTGCATTACCGATTCAATGGATGGACCGTTGAAACGGTTTGAGTATTGAGGGATTGTATTTGAGTCGGTTTAATATGGACGCGTTTTTAAATTATATTAATATTTAGATATTGAAAATCTAGTTATCATTTCTCCATGTAATTGTTTTATGATTTATGAAGATTGGTTGCATATGAGAGCCACAAAACGTACTTGTACTACGGAAATAATATAGGTGATGATGTGAAAAGATCAGTGAGTGTGTGTACAAAATAAATTTGAGCTTTTTAGAATTAAGCATACCTCGACGGTTTACAACCAGTTCTCGTCCCATTAGCTATGAAAATGTTCATTCTAGTGAGATTACAAAGTAACGTTTTGCTGTTTCTCTTGTTGCTCCATTGATATTAACGTTTGTGAAAAACGTGAGTTGCATGTCAAGACAGCACTTATGTTGCTTAATAGGAACTCTCTTTTCTTTACTTGTTAATGTTGACTACAACCGCAGCTAAATGGTTAGAATAACCCAGATCTGCTTGAGAATTGTGTGATACTAAGTGAAATGTCACAAAACTGAAATAGAAGCTGAGGCATTCTTTCTAAGGGAATGAATCAAGAGGGGCAATGTAGTGGTTAAATTTACGTATATAAGAATATCTTTAATTACAACTTGAATTGACAGAAAATAAGTGATATCAAAATGTTTATAGTGTGTTTTTCTCAAGCCTGATTTACATTAACCATGATTGGAGTATTAGAATAGATTTCTTTTGTGGATTTACGCATATTTGTTTAGTACAAGTACTTCAGAAGGGTAAATGTATTGACGTGAATGTGAAGAATAAATCGACTTCGTCTATACTCTAGTTCTTTTGTAATAGTTCGAGGTATTAAAAAACTTTTTCTTCGACTTAACGCAATGAAATAGAGGTACAAAAACCAGTCTTGACAGCCGAAGCCCATTAAGGATTTTAATAATCCGTCGCCGGTTGAGAAGAATCGTAACAAATTACTTGTAGCTAACGATGGTGTATGAGTACTTCTAATCCAAGAAGTTACTTCTTATTTATTTGATGTGTTTATTATAAGAAAAGGGTATTACGAAACGTATTGGACGACACATGTCCAAAATCACCTCGCCTGTCGCTTCAGATTACAATCTTCTGTTGCGTGCCTTATTTGACTCATTTCGTCGTAATGACGATAATTACTATTTAAATGACATAATGCCCATGAATATCGCCTATTTGTGATTAAAAATTTCTTCTTAGAGTTTCAATAAAACTATTTGTTGAAGGACGTATACATGGAAAGCAATACATTATTTGATAATATACTTTGTGTTTAAACTCTAGGTTATTTCGAATGGTTCATAAAAATGTGTCACACGATAATTCTTAGAACCAATTTAATGAAAGTCATTAAGAACTAACCATAAATAGAGAAAGATAATAATAAAAGTACCCCGGCAGTAAACAACAAACCAATAATACTAAACGAATGTGCATTAAATGTTAATAAAACATTCTTGAACAGAAAACGACAAAAGCACTTGGAAAAAAAAACCCTTGAAGGGAATACAAGAAAGACTAGGACAGCAATTTGAAAGGACGTGTATAACGTTGTTGCATCAAAGCATTGGAACTAAACCTGTCGGAGCGATGGGTTGTGTCTGATCATGGAGCTGACTGCATTTACGATCCTCGTAATTACAGTAATTTGAGAAGGGAGTTTCTTGTAAAATCTTGTTAATTGTAACACTTCTGACGCGAGACTTCTCCTCATCTGCTGACCAACACATGGTTGATTGTGCAACTGTTTTATTCATTAGTCACTTATTTACATAATCTAAATGAATCCCTGAAGATTTTACAAGTAAAATAATGAACACATAGGTGAACAGTTTGCAAAAATTATTTGGACGCTTTTTGAAGAGATACAAAACATTCATCAAATAAAATAAAACACTGATGTAATCAAGATCAAAAACTGCTTCCTGAAAAATATCCAAAATAAACTTTTATTGGAAACATTTTCGATGTCTTCATTGTCATAAAACCTTAGTCAATTTTGAGTCCACTCATGGCAGCCGTCACCAACTGGTGGCTTCACATAACACGACGTTACCGTGAGTTTCACTGTAAATTAAATATTTTTTCCTACATTGTGGTAAAAAAAATGGTTACATCACTCCGCTCGGTAGCCATTATTTGAAGAAAATATTTTGGGTGAAAAGAGAAAAAAGGACATGGTCAAACACTTTTGCAAGAAATGGAACAATAACTAGAACTTCAAAATTTTCCCAAAATTAAAATTGTCTCAAAAAATAGAAACGGAGCGCTTCAAAGGCAAGGCAGGCTTTTCATCAAGGATGTGATTGCTTCCGCGGGGTGTAATGTGGCATTTTCCTAATTTTTTCATCATACTGTGAATGATGTCAATGATTTTAGAAATACTGAACTCCCAAATACTTTTGAGTAAACTTTTATATGCTTCAGTTCAACACTTTAACACCATAATAGTCACTAATCTACCATGTTAATTTGGCCGAATGCAGTATTTACGTGAGTATCAAGTCCATCAACTGGAAGTAAAAGGAATAATGAGCGACAGCAGGCAAAGTAGGATGAGGAAGAGGTTGCTTCGGCGCTGCCCGCTTCCTGCACTCGAAGAACGTCCTGGGAACAGGGGGCGTCCACGCAAAGGGCGGGCGGGAGCAAGGGCAGGGGCGAGGGCGAGGGCGAGGGCGAGGGCGAGGGCGAGGGCGAGGGCGAGGGCGAGGGCGAGGGCGAGGGCGAGGGCGAGGGCGAGGGCGAGGGCGAGGGCGGGGCGAGGGACGCCTCCCTAATAAGAGGATGTCTCGTCGCGGGCGCAGCCGCACGGGAACAATTAGGGGCGACGCCACTCGAGGCCTTCCCGCCCTGCCTCCGCCACCGCCCCCGGTCCGACCCCGCCCGTCCTCCCTCCAACCCCGCATTCAGCCCGCCCCGCCGCCGCGTCACCTCCGCCTCGCCCACGCCCTCCTCTCGCATCGCCCACGCCTCGTACACGTCTTGTCTCCACGCCTTGTCTCCACGCCTTGTCTCCACGTCTTGCCTCCACGTCTTGCCTCCACGTCTTGCCTCCACGTCTTGCCTCCACGTCTTGCCTCCACGTCTTGCCTCCACGTCTTGCCTCCACGTCTTGCCTCCACGTCTTGCCTCCGTCATGCCTCCACGTCTTGCCTCCACGTCTTGCCTCCACGTCTTGCCTCCACGTCTTGCCTCCACGTCTTGCCTCCACGTCTTGCCTCCACGTCTTGCCTCCACGTCTTGCCTCCGTCATGCCTCCACGTCTTGCCTCCACGTCTTGCCTCCACGTCTTGCCTCCACGTCTTGCCTCCACGCCTTGTCTCCACGCCTTGTCTCCACGCCTTGTCTCCACGCCTTGTCTCCACGCCTTGTCTCCACGCCTTGTCTCCACGCCTTGTCTCCACGCCTTGTCTCCACGCCTTGTCTCCACGCCTTGTCTCCACGCCTTGTCTCCACGCCTTGTCTCCACGCCTTGTCTCCACGCCTTGTCTCCACGCCTTGTCTCCACGCCTTGTCTCCACGCCTTGTCTCCACGCCTTGTCTCCACGCCTTGTCTCCACGTCTTGTCTCCACGTCTTGCCTCCACGTCTTGCCTCCACGCCTTGTCTCCACGCCTTGTCTCCACGCCTTGTCTCCACGCCTTGTCTCCACGCCTTGTCTCCACGCCTTGCCTCCACGCCTTGCCTCCACGCCTTGCCTCCACGCCTTGCCTCCACGCCTTGCCTCCACGCCTTGCCTCCACGCCTTGCCTCCACGCCTTGCCTCCACGCCTTGCCTCCACGCCTTGCCTCCACGCCTTGCCTCCACGCCTTGCCTCCACGCCTTGCCTCCACGCCTTGCCTCCACGCCTTGCCTCCACGCCTTGCCTCCACGCCTTGCCTCCACGCCTTGCCTCCACGCCTTGCCTCCACGCCTTGCCTCCACGCCTTGCCTCCACGCCTTGCCTCCACGCCTTGCCTCCACGCCTTGCCTCCACGCCTTGCCTCCACGCCTTGCCTCCACGCCTTGCCTCCACGCCTTGCCTCCACGCCTTGCCTCCACGCCTTGCCTCCACGCCTTGCCTCCACGCCTTGCCTCCACGCCTTGCCTCCACGCCTTGCCTCCACGCCTTGCCTCCACGCCTTGCCTCCACGCCTTGCCTCCACGCCTTGCCTCCACGCCTTGCCTCCACGCCTTGCCTCCACGCCTTGCCTCCACGCCTTGCCTCCACGCCTTGCCTCCACGCCTTGCCTCCACGCCTTGCCTCCACGCCTTGCCTCCACGCCTTGCCTCCACGCCTTGCCTCCACGCCTTGCCTCCACGCCTTGCCTCCACGCCTTGCCTCCACGCCTTGCCTCCACGCCTTGCCTCCACGCCTTGCCTCCACGCCTTGCCTCCACGCCTTGCCTCCACGCCTTGCCTCCACGCCTTGCCTCCACGCCTTGCCTCCACGCCTTGCCTCCACGCCTTGCCTCCACGCCTTGCCTCCACGCCTTGCCTCCACGCCTTGCCTCCACGCCTTGCCTCCACGCCTTGCCTCCACGCCTTGCCTCCACGCCTTGCCTCCACGCCTTGCCTCCACGCCTTGCCTCCACGCCTTGCCTCCACGCCTTGCCTCCACGCCTTGCCTCCACGCCTTGCCTCCACGCCTTGCCTCCACGCCTTGCCTCCACGCCTTGCCTCCACGCCTTGCCTCCACGCCTTGCCTCCACGCCTTGCCTCCACGCCTTGCCTCCACGCCTTGCCTCCACGCCTTGCCTCCACGCCTTGCCTCCACGCCTTGCCTCCACGCCTTGCCTCCACGCCTTGCCTCCACGCCTTGCCTCCACGCCTTGCCTCCACGCCTTGCCTCCACGCCTTGCCTCCACGCCTTGCCTCCACGCCTTGCCTCCACGCCTTGCCTCCACGCCTTGCCTCCACGCCTTGCCTCCACGCCTTGCCTCCACGCCTTGCCTCCACGCCTTGCCTCCACGCCTTGCCTCCACGCCTTGCCTCCACGCCTTGCCTCCACGCCTTGCCTCCACGCCTTACCTCCACCTCGCTCCCGCCACACTTCCTCCACGCCCCTCCGGTTCCTCCACGCCCACATCCGAAACTGCCGCACTCTTTCTTTTCACCACGGCAATCTTTTCGTTACCCTCGACACTCAAATCAGTTGCTTTTCACCATTCCTCGTGCGTCATTCTAAAGTTTCCTTTTCTACCCTTTTTAGAATCCTTTTTCAGGCTTCTCCACTTATCCTTTAGCCGGCGTTCCCGTTTCCATGACTTAATCATCTGTTTTGTCCTAATTTCCCTTACTCTCATTTTGATTTCTTTATTTTTCCCCAATGCTAATTTCATTCGGCTTCAGTTAAATGTCTTTCAAAGTTCCGGCCTTCAGTGAACTGCTTGTAATGAACTCGAGTATATTTGACACTTTTAGATACTCACTCTTACATTCTCGGTAATCAGGACTCGTTGGGTCCGCATCTTGGATGACACGCTCCAATCCTCTCCCTCTCTTTTCCTTCGAATTTTGTTTTCTTTCTTCTTTTTTCCATTCTACTTTTCAAGCTTTCATATTTCTTTTTCCTCATGCTTTGTTCTTGGCCCTTCCCCAGGCGTGCCCGGATCTGCATCCTTCCTATAGGGCGGCGGCGTCTCGTCGCGGTCCATAAAAGGGCGAGCGGAGAGACGCGTTATGGCCATATTGTACGAGCAGCTTTGGACGATCACGTTGCCGGTGTCTTTGTGACGTGGATTGAAAAATTGTGAGCCATTACCAAATCCGGAACCGGGTACGTCTCGAAATAGATCATATCGTCAATTGCTGTTCATGCAGGAACACGAAAATAGAGTGATCTTGTATTCAAAAGAGGTGGAGCTGAGCAACGAGGCGTTTTGTGATTTCTGAGAAAGTAGCTCCCATCTACATCTTGAGGAGGCCGTGTAATTACTTAACGATTCTCTCTTGTCTTCGAAGTAGCAACAGGCTGAGCAACCGAGGAAGTCCCTGCCGGAGAGCCTATTTGGCTTCTGGGCGCTTTTGGGCACTGGGAGGAACGTGGGTGGAAGTAATGCATGGGCGCGTAATCTTTGCTTCAAACGTCCTCAATGCTCGGTGTAATGAAAACATGTTGTGACGCACTAGCATTTGTGAAATTTGAAAAGTTTATTTTGAGAATATTTGCAAATTGAATGGTTTCTCTCGATTTGAAACACAGACTTCATTTTCTAAGAATTAAAAATAATCTACATAGGTTTCTCAAAAGGTTATCACAAATGGCATAAGACCTCCTGTATTATAAGTATTAATATCTTTATTTGTGAGTGCGTTCCAGCTTTTTAATGAACCATAAAATGTATTTCAGCTCACACAATACTAATGGTTATAACATGTAGTGGAATGGGTACTACACAGATGTCTTTCGATACGAATCGGCATATGTGATACGCGAGATGGAAAAGACAGCCTACTGATGGTTCAACGCTGTTCCGATCGATAGTTTTCCGTTCTTTCTTTGATCAATACCAGGCTCATGACGGAGCAGTATCCTAAGAAACGGGCGACAGGCCGCACACGATCTTTCCTACCTCATCCTTGACCTCTTCTATCCTATATACACACACAACTTATGTACGCTAGACTACAGCAAACGAGTACATATCTGGGGCCGAGATGGGATCTTATCCTGGCTGAGATGACGCCCCGCCAGGGGAGTTACCTGGAAACAGCGAAAGCCGAAGTATAGGTCGGCGCGGTATCTCAGGTTCCAACCGAGGGTCGAACTCCGCCACTTCCAGAGATCTAACATGCACTACAATCACGGGATCAATGATCAAAGAAGTTGACGCGTCCGGAAACACGAAGTACTCTTCACCCACCCGCTCATCGACTCACACGCAGGCTCTTGTCACCCTGTTGATCACCCCTTTGATCAGTCCTTGCTAACCCACTCGCTCACTCAATGTAGTCTAGTGCTCTGCAGGGGAGAAACTGCACGTTTACTTCGTCCTCCTCCACAAGAGGGTGGGCGCCGGCCCATTGCCGCGCTGCGCGTCTTTGCCGTTGGGCGTCCCGCCCCTCGGCACCGCGTGTCGGCGCCGGCGGAGGCCGTCGAGCGACTTCGCGGACGCGCCAACTCTTCGCTTCCACCTCGGCAGAGGCCCGGAGCTAGAGGCTCTCGATACAGAGAGTGGTGCATTCCACCGATCCCGCCATTTTATATCCGCTTGCCAGGAGAATTAGAACAGTGAGATATTCTTTGTGTTGGGAACCATGAATCTAGCCCAAATCAATATTAATAATCTCAAACATCTCCATAACGTCATGACTTGTTATAATTTCCCTTCAGTTCTTGATTGGTGCCTGGCGGGGTAATCGGGTGAGTGGAAATTAAATGGCGGCGGTTGCGCTACTCTCTGTATCGAGGGACCCTTCCCGGGGCGGCGCCCGCGTGCGCGGAGGCAACCGCGGGGGCGCGCAGGTGCAGATGCAGGGCGGCGGAGCCTCGGCGCCGCGCGCGGCCGCAGCAGGGGGGGGGGAGGGGAGGCGGTCGGCTCCTCAGAGTCGGTTCCGTTGGCTGCGCCCGTGCCACAGATAGCGCCCCACCGCCGCTGCCTGACGCCCACGAGGCGTCGCGACGCGACGGCGGCCACCGCCGCCGCCGCCGCCGGCCACGCACAGTGCGCCGGGAGAGCAGCTCGGGTGGCGCAACGAGAGAACAGCTACCCTCTCCTCTTTTCTACTCCTCTCTCTACTCCTCTTTTCTACTTGAATGCAAGGCGTTGCAGAACAATGGACAAATCATCTCTTGAAGGACATCATTATGGCTATTTCACTCGTGATTAAAACCAAGAGTTAAACTATACGTACACAGCCCTGATTGGGGCATTTTGTAACTCAAAAAGTTTATCGCTTTTTCTATCCGACTTTCCTTACCGCTTCACCCTACTGGCCAATCATACAAACTGTGAGTTATCTCTCTTAGGAGGAGGTATACATGGATCGCTATGTCGACGTCCAATAATCCGCCTATGTACTATAACAAATTCTTTGATTTTAACTTAGTTTTCAGTTACTTTTAATATTTTGACACATTTTGGAACTCTGTTGGAAATAATTTCATTCGTGGAATAGTCCTATTAAATACCTCTCATGCTTGGAAATTCTCAGATAAATCCCGTCCTCGCTTCGCGGGTCAGGAATTTATGGACACTTTCCAAAGCACTCGTGGTAATACCTATAAAAAACCTGTTCTTCAAAATAATCTTTATCATTTATTACATCAAACAGTTTTCAGACATCAATATCAAAGAAAAACCATGAAGTTAACAATACACAAATCAAAATACTCTAACTTTAATCTAGTGCTCTGTAGTATTGTAGTGTTTAGGAATGGTGTGGAAATGTGTAATTCATTACATTTTGGGTGAGTGTGCACATGTGGTCGGGTGAAGGAGTGCTTGCCCGTTTAGTCTGCCGGGCATTGCGGCGGCCGAGGCAGAGTCGGCGAGGGTGATGGAGACGGAGGCGGAGGTGGAGGCGGCGAGGGTGGCTGTGGAGGCGGCGAGGGTGGCTGTGGAGGCGGCGAGGGTGGCTGTGGAGGCGGCGAGGGTGGCTGTGGAGGAGGCGCGAGGGTGGCTGTGGAGGCGGCGAGGGTGGCTGTGGAGGCGGCGAGGGTGGCTGTGGAGGCGGCGAGGGTGGCTGTGGAGGAGGCGAGGGTGGCTGTGGAGGCGGCGGCGAGGGTGGCTGTGGAGGCGGTGGAGGAGGCGGTGTCGCTGTGAAGAGCGGGCGCGACGGGGAGTGACCGCGCGTGAAGGCAGCGACGCGACGGTGCGGAGAGCAGCCGAGATGAATGGGCGCTGGAAAAAGCTGTCCTATGACTTATGGACGACTCAATGGACTATTTCTGTAAACGCCCACTTCCTCTACGCGAGAGAAACGCTGATGCGCCCGAGACGATGTGAAAAGGCGGAAGAAATCGGGAGTGAAAGCACGTGGTAGTTAACGCATCTTTGGGCGACACTTTAGTGTAATAACGAAGGGAAAGATGCTGTTGAAAGTTGATGCGGAAAGGTATTCAGAAACATTTGTCACAAACAAATTACCCGTGCTTGATACTATTGGGAGTCATAATTTTACTTACTTTCATTCAGCTCCGTAACTTACACTTAATATTAGTGTATCGCTTTTCACATAGGGTAATACAGAAAATGTGATGCTTAACGTTTATTTTCTTTTAAAATTGAAATATTTTCACATGAAAGCGACTATGCCGATCAACCTTGCGCACGTGATAGGGGAGACGGTAATTGTTAAGCGTCGAATGAAAGGGTACGAGTTCTAATTCATCAGAGGCATATCTAGGTAATCCGGCGCCCGTGGCAAGCATAGAATCTGCGCCCCAGACAGATTACTTCTAATTAGGGTTGATGTTATTTGTTTTAGCGCGTATGCTTTAAATATTGCCCCTTGTGAGTGGCGCCCATGGCACGTGCCATTTCTACCATACCGTAGATACGCTTGTGCAATTCACTCTTGCATTGTCTTGCCTCTGTCAGTGGAGGTCGTATGATTCGAAAGTTGATGGTGGCGAATTTTCGACTCTAGCGACTTAGCTTGATCGAATTCAGCCTGTGTCAGGAGGACAATGCAAATGGCCGGCTATGTTGATAGGCACTTTTCCGTGTTTTTTGCGTTTAATATCAAGCGAACACCGGAGTAGTACCTTAACATACGGGCCATTGCGATCTTTCCTTCCTCCTTATCCTAACTTCTCCTCTTATTCACACTTACTCTAAATTATAGTAGGCGATGATGGTGAAGGGGGCAAAGTCTGTCAATAGAAAATATTATCGCATGAAGAAAGAAAAGTTTTTAAGAGTTGAATCTGATTACAACCATTAATTCATAATTCGCAGGTGAGGCAGTAAGTCTCAATTCATCTGAAAAAGTAGAGGTCAGAGAAAGAAATAACTCTTTCCATGTAATATTTTTTCTTTGTGATCTTACTTTGACGAGATGGTTATCTTTGACTCGTTAGTTCTGACTTTCTTTTGGCTATCTTCGTAATTTTAGAACGAGGAAAGCAGCCAGTCTGATATTTTCCTCGGATGAGGAGAATTAAATGGGCCGTTTTCACACCATAGTTCGCTGAACCAAAAAAATCTAGTATTATTTTCGTCCAGGCGCTCTTATTTAGGAGATCTGCCCGTAACATTCATGAGCATGTTCGTTCATTTTATTGCACCAGAGAATTGGTACCTGTAGAATCGTGTTCTTATTCTGTAAGTCTTTTGATAGCATCTTCGCTGTGTGCTTTCAGCCGTAACTTGAACGTCTAGCTTCCGTACCAGAGCTCGAAGGCGTTAATTTATGTTACATCTATGATCAAACATCTAAACTATTCATATAGGTTTTTCAGGCAAGTGCGGGGCGTTAAACAAAGGAACATCGTATTATGAAATCATGAACTTGATTCTACACTGGTATTCAACAATGTTCTTTAGATTCATATTTCAAAGAATGTTGTTATTAGATTCATATTTCAAAGGATAATTTATGTTTAGAGTATCCGAATTCAGGTTTTATGTATCTGACATAACATATCGGAGACCATTACTTCTCCCTAGATGTTTGTATTTCATTGCGGTGTTTGCATCTTTGTAAGTTGAAGTGGTTTTTAACTCTCCGATATCGTTTCTCCTGGCTTTCGGCCGCTCTTGGTCTCTGGTCCAGAGATTGTAAGCAGACTGTTGTACGTCAACGACAGAATTATATTGTACTCTTGTACTACAAGTATGAAAATCATCAATACTCTATTTACGTTTTGTTTAATATACTGTGTAACATCCACAACAGATATCTCCTCGCTGTCTTTGATTGTCATTACTTAAAAATACAAATTTTGACCATCTATTGTAGTGGTTCACAATCGTTGGATCTTTTTCTGTACTTCAGTGATGATTTTTGGTAGTCTGTCAGTTTTTTGGAATGTATATTTATATTTTCTTTAGACTGCTAATCGTTATCTCGATTCATTGCAGACGTGCGTGACGAACACTCACTTTCAAAGACATCATTTTCGGGTATTCGTTGAAGTGAATTTTGCCTACATTATTGTAGAAGGCCAGAATCATGAAAATCACGCAGACCTGCCCGTGTATCAACACGTGCTTTGTCCGATTCCAATTCGTGAGCAGGCGAGTGGACGTGGAGAGATGGACGGGCCGTGACGCCCTCCGCCTTCGAGTGCGTACGCGTGGAGTGCGCGTGGGTGTGGAATCGAGTAATGAATGTCGCTGATCGTAAATTTCTCGGCGCATTTCTCAAAGCGCAAGCACTCGTAAACGTTCAGGCTCTGCGGGGGGGGGGGAGAAACGGTTTGAACGCGCGTCAGAGCGGTTGAGGCGGGCGGCGGCCCACTTCTTCGGGCGTGCCGAACACGCAGTGACCACTGCCATTCATTCGGCATCTCGAATGTCTATTTTGCACTCGGTCGCAGTGATGAAAGGCGGCGGGAAATTTGTAACTCGTTGCGCCTTTCATAACTTGAGCCCA